>VWYE01022566.1:196-90795 GCA_013398995.1 Alaudala cheleensis | reverse complement strand
TAAGTGGTTCTTTTGTCTAAGTAGAAAGACAGATAAACCTCAAGACATCAGCACTTCCTCACTGAGCCTGGTAAAACCCTGGCACAGGTGCCCAGAGAAGCTGTGGCTGCCCCTGGATCCCTGGCAGTGCCCAAGGCCAGGCTGGATGGGGCTTGGAGCAGCATGGGACATTGGGAGGTGTTCCTGCCCATGGCAGGGGTGGCACTGGATGGGCTTTAAATCCCCTTTGCACACAAACTCTTCTGTGAGTCTACAATCCCTCACACGATGAGAGCAGCAAGGATTAACCCACTACACCAATCAACCCACCCAAGCCTCCCACCCAAGAGTGGACAATTATTTCCCTTTCCACTAAAATTATTCCAGGAGCCATGGCATTAAGGAGTCTCAGATAGTAACTTCAACTACAGAGAGACCCAAGTAAGGCAGACACAGTGCAGGGGCCTGGATAGAATCACTTGACTTCTGGA
This sequence comes from Alaudala cheleensis, assembly GCA_013398995.1. Taxonomy (NCBI): domain Eukaryota; kingdom Metazoa; phylum Chordata; class Aves; order Passeriformes; family Alaudidae; genus Alaudala; species Alaudala cheleensis. Next base: position 90,325 of record VWYE01022566.1, on the reverse strand, counting down.
AGAGGGGAAGTTCAAAACTGGTATTAACCCCAAAACCAATTATCTATAAGCCAGGGAAAGCCAGAGCACTGCATGAATCACCAGAAGGATCAGGGTGTCAGGGGCAGGGCAATGTCAGCCCCAGGTACCCACATCTCTCCACTTATGGCTTTAATGCCAGCTGTTAATTGCTGGATCACCACTCCCAGGTGAGAGAGGCAAAGCTCATACTTCCAAAACTGAGCTGAGCTCTTGCTGTTATGATAGAACTTCCTACTCCATTCCTACACCTGAGAAAAGTAGTTTATCTTCCCCAAAACCATAGTAGTTACACTTGCACCCAGCACACGCGCTTAACAAGAACTGTTTGTTCACACTGGAGAAAAATAAGTTGTATTTCCTTATAAAATACCTGCCTGACAACACAAAAGCATATATTATGAAAAATAATGAAAAAAACCTCAAGAACAACTTGGTGGAGTTCTTAAAATACTGAAAAATAACTGTTTCCAGTGGGTCTTTTTTCTGCTCCAATCTCTTCACCATTTAAAGCTCTAATAAATAAATAACAAAGTACTGTAGCTTTACCCCTTAACAGGTTGTCATTTCCTATCTTATCAACAGCCTGAGAGTATTTATTAAATTCCCTCATTGAATTTCACCATTTAGATGTGCACTGTAACATGTTCTCAACTTGATTTATCCAGTATGGCTGGGAAGACGTTTTAATGAATAAGGTAAAGAGGAGAAGAACATATATCTTGGCAAAGACAGGGGAGGGGAGAATGACAACACAGCCCCAAAGCCAGCTGCTTTCACTCCAAACTGAGCTAGCACTTACGTCATCGGGGCTGGTTAAGCTCTCCCCAGGAGCTGTTCCCAGATAAATGAGCAGAGGGTTTTACTCGGTGCAGGTTCCTGCGGGCTCCTCCAAGCGCCTCAGTGTTCAGGACATGTCTGACTCTAAATCTCCCTGAAATGAGGGCTTGAGTTGTTTCCATGACCAAACCACGGTTAGCTCACTGCTCAAAATGGGGCTCTAACCCACGTGGTCTCCTCAGCCTTTGAGACTTCTCTCCTTGGAAATTATGGAAAAGCAGATTGCAGGAGAAATACGGGCTGAGATGAGCATTCAGCACACACCTCGTCGATTCAATTCAGTGCCTAATCCTTTTCCACCAACTTCAGTTCTTGCCTGCCCATGCCAATTCCTCTTCAATTCCTGCCTGCCATGCCATCACCACAGCAGTGTAAGGGAGGTCCATCACTTGGAGCAACCTGCCTTCATTTTAAACCTCATGCAGCAACGTGTTTTTCTGTGCTCTCCTCCATCCTCTGAAGGCACCCACTATCTTTGGGAATCCATGCCACCACTCATCCAGGACAAGTTCCTGTTATATTGCCTTCACTCCTTGGGAAGCATCTGCATTCTATTTCAACCTGAAAACATTCTGTTAACTACACTATTCTTTTTTCATAAATTTCTTATGCTGGCTTGCTTGGCAAAACATAGAGAGCTGTGTCTGCCCCAAGGCACAATGAAAAACTGGATAACCCAAGCTGAATGTTTGCTTTACTGTGCACCATACAATGGAGACATACATCAACACAGCCTCAGCCAGGCTTGTTTGGCAGATTTTGTTCAACGTGTAAATGAATAGCAACCTTATACTCCCTCTGGCTTAAATTCTGGATAATCTTTGTAAGTCAAAACTTGTATTACCTGTGGCAGAGGCCAGATAATTTAAACGATGTTTGGTCTTTAATATTTCCATGACAGCATCCTTTATTAGATCCAGGTTGAAAGTAGGAGCAGAGTGAAACAACTAAATAAATTCTTTAACCCTTTTCACCAGCTACAAACCCAAGCAATTCCTCTTCCTGCCGTTTCAAAATGGGTCTCATTTTGCTGTATCCTTCTGCCACGGAGTTTGAAGCAGAACAGTTAATGCACAATCACCCTTCTATCAGCTGCAACAGTAACTCAGAGCAGGCAGAATGTTTCTTGCCCTTCAGCACAGTCTTGGCTGTATTTTCCCCCTTAACCATCTTTCCCCAGATATTGCACAGAGTGCATTTATGCTGGCTATTAACTTTCAAAAGAGCTGAGGCTTTGGAAAGCCTGGATCCGATTATCCTTGCAATTCCTGTCTGAAGATTATATCTTGGGGAGAGCAAGCTCTTTGCATGATCTGTTTTGTGGCTAGGTAGGCTCCTTTCTTTAAAGCATTTCCACCAGCCCTCTTTAATTTTAAAGTTAAAATTCAGAGGAACAGTGTTTATCAGGGAATGTAGTCAGGGACCGCCCATCAGAGCACTTGGAAAAATTAGGCAGGATCACTGAAACTACCAAACACTTCCAGGATGTTCTTAACCTATTACAAACTGAGCTGAGGTTGTAATGGTAACTAAATTGCAAAACCAGTATTCCTTCTTCTTAAAAAATATAAAAGCAAACAAACATAAAGAAGCAAACAGAGGTGAATGTAAGGCCTTCATTTAGCTTATGTGCTCCTCTTACTTCTGAGTGTTTATTTACAGAAAAAATGCTTTAATTTCACCATTACCCATTCACACACACACACTGCAAGTTTAGGGACAGCCACCCATTAAGACATGTTTCTGCTTTAAATTTTAGAAGTTTAGCAGTGAAAAAGGTCTTTATTTTGGACTGGGAGTGTTGATCAAGGACAAGTCATGCTATTGTGCCATTTTAGAGCCCAACTACCTAAAACCACTATACACACTTTAATCATGCACTCCACTTAAATATATTATTTGTTCTCACACCAATCACACAGAAATTGTATTTTTGTCTAAACCCTGAAGGAGTATTGTACATTTCAATCTAAACCACATCTGATTTGCAGAGGCAGAAACTGCACTGTGCACATCCTGGCAGGGCTAACACAGGATAGCGAACTGCTCATGGATGCTCTATGAAAGGTCAAACATCCTTCAGGTTGCTGTTGGGAGCCTTTAGGGTTTTGAGTTTTGTAACTCTGGTGACTAAAAACAAAATCCCCAGCACCTGCTCAGTGCTCAGTCTGCTTCCACCAGTTCAATACATGCAGCACAGGCTAAAAATACACAGCCTCAGCTGCCCTCCAGGAGAACCCACTCAGAAATTGTTCACACAAAAAGTGTTGAATCAATACGGGGTGGGGGTGGGGGAGGAGAAGCCAAGATTTTCATTTTCCTCATGACCAATTCATCCAAAGTAGCAAAACTGTGAAATTCATCAGAGGAGTGAACTGAGTGTTCATCCCTGAACATCACTGAAAACACTGGGCAGATTCACTCTCTGACTCAGCCTCAGCTGCTGGTGTCAGCGTGTTTGCTCTGCCACATTGCTCAGTACAGATTTCAGCCACAGCACGAGCCATGCACACCTGGAGAAGGTAAAAACAGAGAGAAAATGACACAACTGGGGCCATGCACACATGGAGAAGGTAAGAACAGAGAAAATGACCTGAACAGCCCCAGGAGTGCTCCTGACCAAGCATGTACCCTCCCGCTCGGTTTGGCCGAGGACTGTTGACAAAAAGATTCTAAATAGCAGAGGAAGGAAACCTCTGAGTTTCATGGAGCCTCTAATTAGCAAGCAGGGATGCTTAAACTGAACAGAAAAGCTCTTGTAGAGCTCCATCTCCTTATTTGGGAACCCTCCAAGATTCCTTGCTAGTCCTTGTCAGGTTTACAATAATAAATTACGTTGTTCCTTTATTTTATTATGATGTTCTGAAGAGATCTCTCATTTCCTCAGGCTTTCCTTTATGAAGTTTTGTAATCAGGGTTTGGGCAAGAATTTCAGCAATACTGATTGCGGCCCAGGTCATTTCCCAGATTAATGACAGTCTGGAAGAGCTGATGCCCCCAGTTCTGCCCTAATGCAGTAATCCCAAGGAGGTCTAAACTCTCCAGGATGCACCCAATGCCAGAGCAGTTATTGTGAAGGAATTTCAGTGGGACACTTAAGTCAACAGCAACAAAACAAACCTCCTTTTATCCCTCACAAAATTGGGAGGAAACACTAATTTGAATGGGTTGATAATGATGTTTAGATTGTTCCAGGGGAATTTAGCAGCCCTAGCAGGAAGCACAGCAGGAAATCTCTCCTTTGCCATGCAGCATGCCTCAGAACCACAGATGTCTGGAAACAAGGGGGTTGAGTTCCCTAAGAAAGTAATGGTTTTGGGTAGAAATTAGGAAAATGGAGGTTTTAACTTCTAAATGAAGCACCTTGTTTGATGCTGTTTCACACAGCAGGGATTGGGTGTCTCATTTTGCTCATTCCCACTTCAGACTTTGCCTCCAGCTCAGACTGTCCACAATGCAGCTCAGTGTAACCCCCAACACAGCAAGAGAAAGACATTCATGTAAACTGTTTCATTCCCTAAGTCATTTCTCCCTGTCAAAAATCAACACCACTCAGATTACACACAGAATTCCTACTATTTGTTTCAATTCTATGTTCCTAATTAAAAGTAAAGTCACTCATGTACGTGTTCATCAGGATAAATGACACTCCTGTAATACCTGCCAGCATTGCTACTGAAGTCACCTTCAAACAAGGCAACACTTGAAAATAATTGTAAACTATGGCAGAAGTGGCTGTTTTCACCCAAAGCTGGGGTTGACCCCATGCCCATGGAAGCCTACAGGCACTGCCCGCTCCTTTACCAAAAATTAAAGCACAAAGCCCTTGAATGCAGAATCACAGAATCCTTAAGGTTTCTGCGGAAAAGACCTGCAATCAAGTCTAACCATCAAGCCAGCACCACTACCACTAAACCACGGCCCATGTGCTGCATCCACAGCTGTTTTGGAACACTTCCAGGGATGGGGACTCCACCACTGCCCTGAGCAGCCTTTTTGAATGCTTGAAAACCCTCTACATCAAGACATTTTTCCCTAACATCCTAAACTCCCTGGCACAGCTTGAGGTCACTTCCCCTTGTCCTGTCCCTTGGGCCCTGGGAGCAGAGCCTAACCCCTCCTGTCAGGGAATTGCAGAGAACCAGAAGGTTCTTCCTGAGCCTCCTTTTCTCCGGGCTGAGCAACTCCAGTTCAGCCTGGGGTTGTTTATACACAGAAGAAATATTAACATATTAATATTTAGGCCAGTCCTTAATGCAGCAGCACTGGTGGAGCTCAGACACATGCTGAAGGCCACTGCTGACCCCAGTCCTGTCCAAGGCACAGCAAGAATGGGTGGGACAGTGATTCCTGCAGGGAACAGCCAACAAGCAACAGCTGCATGTACAAAGTATGAAACAATGAGGAGGATGTTGTGGCTAGATCAGCATTTCAGCCTGTATCTGTCTCTATGTAAACTCCTTCCTCAGCCACCTCAGCATTCCATGGTTTCTAGGAGCTGCAGGGACAGTCCCGGTCCCTCTTCCTCTCTTGCATACACACATCTGCAGCGAGCACAGCCACAGCAGCAAGGACAGAGCTGGGGTCAGGCTCAGCTCAGATTCCTCCTGAGGGTCCTGAGCAGCCAGAGACAGACAATGTGCTCTGGGGCAGGTTCCACACCCCACATGCACAGCCTGAAACAGACACAAGCTGAAGCCCAGCTGCAGCTCCATCTCCCACAGTGCACTCTGGCTTGCGCTTCCTACTTGGACAACACAGGCTGTAGCCACTCTTAAAGGAATTTACATTCCCAAGCACATTTCGGTTTGGAATCAGAAATGAAGAAGAAGAAAAGGGACTGACTTGTGAAGAGTTCCAACTATGTGATTTAAATGTGTTTTGGAGCATTTGGGATAAGGCAGCAAATTCTAATGAAGGGTGGAGGAGTCTCTTCATCTCTCCCACAAAAAGTCATTACTTTCTGCAGGAGACACCTAAAATAAAGACAAATATTACAAGAGGCAGAACTTCACATACCACTTCATCAATACTTTTCCAAAAAATTCCAGTCTTTATTACCTGTGTGTAAATAAGTAGAGTGCATTTCTCAGTGTCTCTCTTTTTCAATATTCAACCACATGCCAGGAAAGCAACATCCATTCCCACACAGCACTTGTGCAAATTATAACTGAATGATCAAAATATGAGGATGGTTGAATTCTGAAGTTTTTTTACCCAGGCTTCTAGTTCAGGGGGCTAACAGCTCATGGTGAAAGTAAAGCCTTAGTGCTGCCCACAGGCTGTTGAAAATAAGATCCATATGAGGCCCTTTGTGGTGATGCAGCAGTAAGAAAGGAACAAAGTGTCTGGATACTTAAAGGCAGACAAGTCTGGACACTGCTGGAAAAAGACAATAACTTGCTGAGTTATTAAGGGATAGAAGTGGTTGGAACACTGGGCTCTGGGTGCCTAAGAGGGTTTGGAGCACCACCAGGTTGTGCACACCCACACACACAAGCACAACACTTAGGAAGGCCACAATACTTCACATTATTCTCAGGATTTAATTCAATAACACAAAATAGGTCTTTCATAAACTACTCCATAGAAGCAGGACCCTGCATACTATTTGCTCTCTCCAGCAATTTTACAATTTTGACTTCAGGCTGCCGAGATCTATTTTGTTTTTATTTGGGTTCAGCGGTTACACCTTTCTCTGCTGCATCTGCAACCACAAATAGATGTGAAATAGATCTCTGAAAGCAAGATACAACACTAGGGAGCACTGACAAGCAAACCTAAAGATCTCAGTAAAGTGCTGGTAGCAGCCCCTCATTTTACTCATCAGATGCAATTTCTTCCTATTAACCTCCCAAAAGTCCTCTTGTCCTGAGAACGGGCTCTGACAAACCAAGCAGCACATCCCAAATGTGACCCTGGAGGCAGGAAAGGAAGCAAGCTCCTGTGGGAAGCACCCTCCTTGCCTCAGTCGGGCTCCAGGTCACGTTTAAACCCACTAACCTTCATCTCAATATCCAGCCCCTGCCAGAGGATATCATCTCTTACCGCAGAAAAACTCAAACCCTTTGGAGACATCAGGGATGAAACCTGCTGTGATGGAGACGTGAGCTCTGGCACCACGGGCTGTCCCATGACACCCATGAGCTGCCACACCACTTCCCACCCTCCCCTGCCCCATCAGCCCTGAACTGTCCAGAGCTCAGTGGGAAGGACTGGGATCAACGTGTGGGGTGCCATGGAACAGGACAGCAGGGGCTGGGCAGGGGTTGGGCACCAGCCTGATCCCTCCCTGTAAGAAATTCATCTTTCCTCATCAGGGAAGAGGGTCAGCTTTGAGCTCGCTGCTTCTCCCAGCCAAATGCTCATGGTGAACTGCCAGCTGTTTCCCAATCACTGCAAGACATCAGCTTTCACAGTGGGGAGAGGGGAGGGACTGTTCCCCTCCACTACAGAGTTGGAAATACAAGTCATAATCTGACTTCTCTGCCACTCTCTGTAAATCTGCAATGAGAGAGAAGAGGGGTGGAGGGGAGGTGAGGTATATGTGGTGATAGCAGCGTATCAACACATAGCCCTGCAGTGTCTGCAAAGCAAAGCAAAACAAAAGCCTCAAACCCTTCTCACATCAGACAGGTGAGTCCTTATAAAAATTTGAAGTAAAATCTCAACATTTTCAACACTTTGATGTTCTGGAAGACCACTGACCCGACCAGCAGAAGCTGCAGGTATCTAAGACTGCATTTTGATTTGAAGGATTTTCCACTCATTGGCCATAGCTAAGATTAAGTTTTCTGAGATCCAAGTGTCCCTACAGCTCTGATGTTCAGCACAAAGTCACAGGACAAGGTTTTTCTGTAGCAGCAGCACAGCTAAAGGTTGAAGTTGCCAGGCCAGGGGCAGCTCCAAAGCTGTGGGACAAGAGCTCCAAGCTATGCTCCCTTCAGCAAGGGTTAGGACCACCAACAGAGTGTATTGGCATGGTGGCTTTGAGGGAGGAGTTGTTTGTTTATAAATTCAAGTAAAATGTGCTTCAACCACATTATTATGAAAGATTGGCTCTCTGGCAAAAGCCAGTGTAAACCCCCTCGGGACCACAAGCTTTCTAGGTAATTTGTTACAAAAGCTCTATAAAAGATATGACTCTTCCATTTTCAATAACAGAAAAGTGTCATCCGTATGCTCCAGGTTAATCTTCTTCTATGAGGCAGATTGCAGGAGCAGTGGCAGGGTTGTCACACAGGGATGGCCCCATAGTGACAAAAGCAGCAGTGACCCAGCAGCTGGGACAGACAGGAGTAATTACAGCAGCTTTACAGCACTAATAGTGTCATCTGTATCCAGCTGGACTCCTACAGCCCTGACCCTTGAGGGTTTCCCTGTTTCACTGCTGCTTTTCCTCTCTAGAGCCCCTTAGTCTTCTCCCCTATCCTACCTGCACACATTACCCCTATTTCTCTTGACCTTTTCCTTATCTCCCCCTCAAATGCTATCTCTTTTCCTGCATCTCTTCAGAGAATCTCAAAAAAAAAAAAAAAAACAACAACAAAACAAAACACCACACCACCCAAACCAATCAATCCATTTTCCTCCAAGTCAGGACACAAAAAAACCACCCAGCAAGGCCACCACTACTGATGCTACATTTCTCACCCAGCCTGCCCTTTTCAGCCCCAAACCTCTGTGCACATCCACTTGCTGACTCAGCAGAGGTTCTGCTTTCAGTCAGGACCAGTGCCATGAATCCTGAGCTCATGTTCCACAGGTACTGCTGGAGAGCAGATGCCTTATCCTGTTGGAATATAGATCCCTTATCCTGCTGGCAGCACCAGCACGTGCTGTGTCTGTGCTGCATCACCCCAGTGCACAAATCCTGTGTGCAGCCCCCGGAGCCAAGGAGCCAAGGGATGGAAGCAGTAACGTGACACTTGCACTGAATCCAAGCAATTGCAATAGATCTCACTCTTCTGCAGTGGCTCATTGGCTTCTCAATGACTTCCAATTCCCACTGTCAGCACACAACTGACGGGCACTACAAGCAAGTGAATAACATTTCAGGAACCTGAAAGAACATGGAAACCTGAGCGCAGAGCTTCATGAATTCCCAACAACGTTAAGATGATTTATATTTACAGTGCATGCAGGGTAAAGCACCACTGCCTGACGTAGTGTAACCATTTCTGATTGAAGGCTAATTATTTTTCCTCACCATCATCTGCTGAAGTCATGATTAGCACAGCTCCATGCACTTGGAGGAAAGTTACTCCCTTAGGAAGTAATATTCAGTACTAAAAAGAAGCTTCCAAAATACAATTCTGCTTTCTACATCCTCTTATCTCTACGAATGTTCCTATGTTACAGTTGCCTAATTACCTGTGAGCGGGAAAACTGCTTAGCCATTTCCAACTTTCCAAGGCTTTATGTCAATTTATGATGACACAAACAGGTTTAATGACATCAAGTGTCACTGAGAATCGGTGATAAAAAGTGGGGTTTTTTTGCAAACCTTTAGTAGACTTGGTACATAAAAACCAACTGCAAATGAGGAAAATACACTGGTATTTAAACACAGAAGGTTACATTAGTTCCCCAGCCAGCAACTTCCTTCAAACAAAATCACCCCAAAAGCCCAAACTGCCAGTTCTCTGCCAGCACTGTGTAGATCCAATTCAAACAGAAACACCATGGACAGGTAAAACTTTCTAGATGTTATTTCCACGGAACAGCTCCAAAACACTTCATATGTTTAAAAAGTCAATTAAATCTGATATGTTTGCCTGACATCCCATGATATTTACTAGAGACTCAACCTTTTTAACTCTTGATTTTCCCAATCCTGTTTGGTGTACAGAAACAAGTTACAAACTGAATTGAGGAACTGAGTCCTGCTGGGGGAATGCAAGGGATCTGATATTTTACTGAGCTACAATCAATGATAATTTTTTAAATTACTGATTGCAGGTATAACTCCAGTCACACCTCCACAAATGCCCAGCCTGTCCTGATTGTTCCACACTGCAATGCATCCACTTTTTTAGCAACAATTTTCTGACTTTAAATTCTGAGGACAAACTGACCTGACACCAATTAGAATGGCTTCAAGCTGAGGATGCTTTCCCTTCAACATGGCCATAATTTAAATCCCAACACTAACTCACAATAATCTCTCTTTATGCATATCTTGAAAATCTCCTCAATGCCTTAAGAAGTGTTTTGGCTGCTAACAAGAGCTATCTTTCCCATCTCTAAAGATACGTATAGCACAGCTCAAGCCATCTTCACATCAGACAGATCTCAGATTACTTTTTCCTTCCTTTTTCACCTCAGATAAACAAATGGGTCCATCACATATTACCCTTACAGAATACTTTTTTTTCTTTTTCGAAGTAGGACCGAAGCAGTTCTGATGTATTTTTAACTGTTTTATCTCTTAATAGTGGTAATCTTCACTTACCAGAGCTGCCGCAATACAAATTCCCCCTTCCAATCCTTCTTCCCCCATTTAAGAAAAAGGTGATTTTTTTATCAAAGGTGATGTTTTACCAAATCACAGAATCATTTTGGTTGGAAGAGACCTTCAAGATCATCAAGTCCAACCACTACCCCAAAAAGCACCTTCATTTTCTCTTTGTAGAGGGCAGGATTTGAGGAATGTAGAGTGCAGGGATGATGACAAAAGACAAAATTGCGGCAGAGCTGATGGCCCTTGGGCTCTGACAGCAGCAGGGAGGGCCAGGCTCCTGCAGCCAGCAAGGCCAAACGTCCCAGTGGAGTTCCTGCTCCACGTCACTCCCCGGAGTGATGCCTGCCAGCCCTCGTGCCAAAAGCTTCATGCCAAAAGCCCGGCCTGTGCCAAGCCACAGGGAGGGGAGGCTGCAGCCAAGCTCTTCACAGCAGTGCCAAAATTCCCTGGAGCTGCGTGGCTGGACACACCCGGGTCCTGGGATGACCCTCCAGCTTGGAATGGTTCCCGTGGGCCAGGACCAGCACAGGTCCCAGAGCAGAGTCTGGCCACAGCCAGGGCTGGGGACACTGCAGGGCTCCAGAGCAGCCCACACTCCTCCTGCAGATCAGCCTGGCCATGCTGGAGCTGGCCTTCTCCAGCCATCCCGCTGAGGAGGAGCTGGTGCAGACTGTGTGCATTCTTTGCCTGATTTATCAGAGTCCAGCAGCATCCTGAGCTCTCTGAGACCTGGCTCAGCCAGCTCCACACAGGTATGAGTTTATTTCAGCAGAGAAGGAAAAACAAAGAAAGAGGCCAGCCATGTATCTTGTCTGATCCACTTTCTACAGCCTAACCTGACAGTGTGAAAAATGAAAATCTGCCTTGTCTTATAGAACATTTGAATGGCATTCCCAAAGAACCCATTTGTAAATCAATCATAATTTGAGTAAACTGAAGGACAAAAAGGGTTAAAAAAAAGAGAAATGCCCTGGCAAGAAGCCAACAAAAACTAAGAACTACACTTACTACTACTACATTTCTTTCTGACTTACTTAAAAAATGGATATTGACCAAAAATCCCCCACACTTTACATACTAAGCTGTGTTTCTTGAAAAATACCTGAGGATTTGCACTGCCAAATATGCCTGTATTTGTAAAACAGAGAGGAAGCTGAAATTATTTGCCCATTTCCATCTCCTTAACCCAATACTTATTTTCTTTTCCTATTTCCCACAGGATTTCACAAGCTGCAAATGACAGAAGTGGGTTTTTTACCTGAAGGGCCTGATGATGTTCATCATCATAACCCATTTTTGTACAGTAATTGTTTGTAGGAAGAGCAGCCTTCAAACTGAGTGGCAGCTGAATCAGGGGTGCTGAGTACACCTTCCATCACCCCAATCTCTGATACATAAGCCTCCCAGCACCTTTAAGCCCTGTGTGATGAAATGCTGGTGACTTTCCCAGAATGGTAGAGGGGAGAATTAGCTTTTCCTTTTCCTTCCTGGCTGAAGAGCTTGGGTAAATTACCTTTAATTTGAGCATGCTAAAGTGCAAGCAATTCACATAGCCCTGTGCAGGCCTCCCTGATACTCACTACTGCTTCAACCCACGTGTCATCTACAGGCTTTGCAGCAGGGACTTTTTAATTTTAAATTTCTAATTAGAAGAAGAAAAAACAAAAAACAAAAAATAAAAAAATAAAAAAAAAAAAAAAAAAAAAAAAAAAAAAAAAAAAAAAAAAAAAAAAAAAAAAAAAAAAAAAAAAAAAAAAAAAAAACAAAAAAAACCACAAAAAAACCCAAAAAAAACCCCAAACAAACAAAAAAAAAAACCAGCCCAAAACGAAAAGCTGTTGGGGGACCCCACTGGAGGGGCACACAGATTCTCCTCTGCTCTTCTGGCTTTTTCCCTTCCACACCATGCGTAAAAGAGAAATGCCCCACAGAGCTGCATGTCTCTAAAACAATCTCTAGTTTCATACCCTGTGTTCAATTCAGCTTTGCCTGGCTTTGAAATCCCATCCCACAGGGAAGCTTCCAGGCTCTGGCAAAAGGAATCAAGGAATCATTAAGGTTGGAAAAGTCCAGGGATCAGCCCAGCACCACCCTGCTCACCATGAAGCCAGTCCCCAAGTGCCCCATCCAGACATGTTTTGCAACATGTTCAGGGACGCTGACTCCACCACTGCCCTGGGCAGCCTCTTCCCATGCCTGACAACTCTTTCCATGAAGAAATTTTTCCTAATATCAAACCTGAACCTCCCCTGGTGCAACTTGAGGCTGTTTCCTCCAGAATGGAGGTATACTCTCTGATCTGCTGTGGAAGCTGGAACACCCAGCACTGAGGGACTGAGAGCCCAGATGCTGAATTCAACTCCTGCAATTCTGCTCGGCTCCCTTCCTTCTTTTCAGACAACTTCGGCTGCACATATGGAGTGTTTCAGCAGCACTAAGTTAAATCCCAACTAGTTCATCAGTTAATAAACTACTTTCATTTCCCACACAGAAATACCATGTTGCTCATCCTCTGTTTCAGTCACATAAATTCTTGCCATGGAAAAATATCTGTTTGCCTTGGCCCTCCCAAAACCAGACATTACAGTGTCATAAGGCATCCCATAACAGGGAACAATTTCTTCCTAATCTAATCTAAGCCTGCTCTCTTTTAGTTTAAAACCATTTCCCCTTGTCCTATCACAATCTACCCAAGTAAAAAGTCAGTATTCATAGAACTGAAAATCATTTAGGGGCTCGTTCTGGCTGCATAAATTCCATTAAGCACAAGATACACAGTATAAGAAATATCTATAAAGAGAAAGGTTCTTATCCTTCTTTTAGCTGCGGTATTTAAACTCAAGCTCCATGAAAAACAGTGGAAACTACCACAGCAGGCTGATACCTATCCAAGAGATAAAACTTCCATTTGTAAAAACAAAGCCCTGTAGTGACAACCCAACAGTTTTAGAGTGATAGAGAAACCTGCTTATCTGCTCATTAAAAGACAATTCAGAAATAAATTCCTCATTCTGATGAACCAAATTACTAGCAAACAGAGAGCTATTAAATACTACTAAATAAATCTCTGCAAGCCTCAGACTCCTATTTTCTTGACTGCATATGTAATAAATACCAAGAGCTCGAGGTAATACAATATGCAAGAGGACTGAATCATTTTTTGGCCATAGGAAAGGAGATAATTTAAAAATGTTATGTAATCCTTACAGACTGACAGCTGAGGTAACCACCTCACGACAATCTATCTTAAGAACTATATGAAGCATGGCACTGACCCAAAACTCCCCTTTCTGTCATCATTCATTCAGTGAAAACTCATCCATGTGCAACTTTTAATACCAGAAACTGCTTTCAGTATGGAAAGGAAAATTTTACCCAAATATGAGTTAAAGAGCTTAAATAACTGCCAGAAATAAATGAAGAAGTCAATTAAAAGAAAAGAGGCTGTGCTGCAATGAGTCCCAGGTACATCTTGTGGTACAGGTGACAGGAGGGCAGCTCCATGTCAGTGCCAATTCCATAGGATTAACCTGAATAATGAAAGCCCCAGACAAGCACAACCAATTATATATTCACTGCAGTGCACCCTTTATTGAAAAACAGGCTACATTTTGCTCATAGGAGGGTGAGACTGACTTCAAAAAGGACAAGAAAACTCCCATGCACAGCTCAACACTACCCAGGAAGTGGAGAATGAACCTCCAGACGAAACCTCACCTAGAGCATCAAGACAAGAAGCAGAGGAAAGTCTTAAAAATCTATTTATGGACAGGTAATTCTGATGGAAGTTACACCTGGTAACACCTGCACCTTCTTCTCCTTTAGCCAAAATGGCAAACAGAGTCAGAAAAGGCTCTGTTGCACCCCCAGAGCTGACAAACATCTCCCCTGGCACCACAAATGTCACACCAGCCCTGCCCACAGCTCTACCCCAGCTCTGGAGGCTCTGAATTCACACATGGAACATTCTGCATGGACCTTACGACACCTCAGAGCACTGCAACCCTCCGAGCTCCAATAAAAATTTCTTTGAATCCTGTGGTTTTGTGCTTAGTTCCCTACCCACCCATCAGCCTTTTTAAAACTTTGCATTTACCTATAAACCTCAGTAGCAGCAGCTCAGCCCTTGTTACAAAGGTGACAGCTGAGGCACAGTCTCCATTTAGACCCTTGCACCCCATCACTTTTAACCTGTTTAATTAAATTTAATTAAAGCTGTAGGAGGCACACATCACATTGGGAATGTTTCATACAGGCAACCACTCACTTAAAACCTGAAAGGAAGAAAGACTGGTTCCTCTCACAGATACACACAAGTACAGACACACACATTTCTGCAATCTGGGCTTCCCAGTTCCAGATTCAACACTTGAGACAAACTGAAAATTTGAAATGTGAATTTTTGATCAAAAACTTGTTAAAAATCGGAGTTAAATTTAAAAGCACAGCCAGGAGCACCAGTCATTTTTAGGCTGGAGGGAGGCTGAAGTGCTCTGCAGGCAAACATTCCCACAGCTCCTCAGCAATGGGAGGAGATGCTGATACACAGGAGCTGAGTCAGATGGGGAATACACAGCCTGAAAGCATCTGCAGAGCAGAATAGATGAGGGCTCTGCTGTGATGAGTCACCAGAGAGATGCAGGAAATTAGGATTACTCAAAACAGGAACCATTATCAGAGCAACATTCTGTTTTAAAATGGGAAATTAATGTTTTATTCAAGGGATATTTGCTAGATATAATTCCTTGTATCCA
The DNA here is from genome assembly GCA_013398995.1 of Alaudala cheleensis. Classification (NCBI taxonomy): domain Eukaryota; kingdom Metazoa; phylum Chordata; class Aves; order Passeriformes; family Alaudidae; genus Alaudala; species Alaudala cheleensis. Next base: position 75,250 of record VWYE01022566.1, on the reverse strand, counting down.
AGCGAGTCTAGAACTCCAGCTTCACCTTGGATCTGATTTTCTGCCCAGTTCTGAACTCCCCCAGTTGCACAAGCCTCTTGATTGGGCCTTTCCACAGGCTGGGAAGCTGAATGGCATGAATGGGATTTATCACATATAATGGGATGCAGACATGGATGAACAGAGTTTTGGGGTTTTTAATAGATAGAAGCTCTTTGGGAACAAACATTTATCCCAGTACATGGTATAAAAGATGAACAAGCTCTATAAAATCTCCCACAGATTTTGAGAAGGACTGAACCTCAAAGAATATCCAGCTCCAGCTTTATCCAGAACTGTAAACATTTTAAGGGGCTGGTTGTTGTCCACAGCCTGCAAGTAATTAAGCACTAACTCTCTACCACCTATAGAGCGAGAAATTGGAGAGGAAACATGGCACATTGCTAAATGTGTACTTTTCAGTCAGATTCCTGCATCCCCATCATCCTCACCGAGCACTGCAGACCTGCCCTCCCCATCCCAAACTCAGAGATGACACCAGAGATCCCCAAAGGCAGAGGGACAGATTGTTATCTCAAAATGAAGCATTTCCAGTCAGCTGCAATTGTCCCAAAACATCATCCAAAGGGAGAATAGGGAGAAACATTCTCAATTCCCTCAATGGAGCTCTCATCTATGATTACCAAATCCTTGAAAAGACCTTCATTCATTTCACCAAAACAGTTTCCACATTATTTGCAGAGTTTTTTTTCACTGAAAGAAGATGAAAGGCTCAGTTGCCTTATCTGTAATTAGACACACATTTGCTGCACATTCCTGAGACAAATAAACCAAATTTACCTTAATAGGGTGCTTTTATCAGGCTGAACTACTTCAAATTTGCTGCTGCTTTGTTGCACAGTAACATTTCACAAATAAAACCCAAACCCAGTGCCAGGAAAGCAGCATTCCATGGCGTTTTTTCCAGCTCTGCAGACCTCCCGGGGCAAAAAAAGGAGGAAAGCGTTTTAAGCATGAAGGATTTTTCCCTTCCCAGTCTCCAGGCCCAAGCAAAGCCTTGCTGGAGCTGCCTGGTGACGTCCAACACATCCAGACATCTCCATCCTGGGCTGGATCCCTGCAGCACCACAGTCCTGTGGGGCTCCTCCAGCCCACTCCAAGGCTGGCTGCGAAGGACACACTCCAAGCTTGGGCCAGACCTCTCTTTTCAATTTACACAAGTATCTATGGCAACTGTGGGGCTATTTTAAACCATTCCTACTAAGCCACCTCCAGGTTGAATTTTAAATAGACAAAAAAACCCCCAGCTGCCCCATCAGGCACTCCTCTAACAGCTCAGGGTGTGTGACAGAGCAGGACACTCCTGTCTGCTCCTCTCCCTTCTCCTGCAGAACATTCCAGCAAGGCTTCATTTGCCCTCTGTAGTGACCTCTGTTGGTCTCAGCAAGAGAAATGCCTTGGTTTGGCTCTCATCCCCTCAAACTGTCTGGTTCCCCTTTGGTTCTTCCTTGCTGCAGAGACCTCACATGCTCCAGGTGCACCCAAGGGGAACTGCTGGGAAAGGTTCTCCCAAACCCTTCTGGCAAAAGGGCTTCCCAGGCTCCCAGTCACCCACCACAGCCCTGCCACCACCCCACCCTGCCTGAGGGCTTTGGTGGCTGGGGAAGGACAGTGACAGCGGTAGAGCAGAAACCCAAACCACAGCATCCCAGAATGGGTTGGATTGAAAAGGATCTCTTAAAGCCTATCCAGTGCCACCCCTGCCATGAGCAGGGACTCCTTCCACAATCCCAGGCTGCTCCAATCTCCAATGTCCAACCTGGGCTGGGACACTGCCAGGGATCCAGGGGCAGCCACAGCTTCTCTGGGCACCTTGTGCCAGGGCCTGCCCACCCTCATAGGGAAGGATTCTTGCCAAACATCTCATCTAAAGAGTGAACTCTAATGACTAGCTTTTAATTTGCTCTCTCCTTACAGGGTGGGTGGGTTTGGTCTCATTTTAAACATTTGAGATTTAGTTTTTCCTCTCTGAGGAAAACTGTGAGTCTCCTATTTTTCTAAAAAACATGTTTAAATGAAAGGTGATGGCTTTGGGCAGCCACAGGACTCCAGGAAATGGAACCTTACAAATAACCTCAAATATCAGATTATTTGAAACACGTAGAATTTGGCACTCCTTTAATTTTGCAGGTGATGTCCAAGGCATACATTTCTATGCTGGGAAGAGTTAATTCATCTTCTTTACAAGCACAACACCTGACAAGCAACTTTAACCTCACACTAAATTAACACTCTTCCTTGTTCTGAACATGACTTGCTACAAAAGGCAGAAATCTGTCAAATTAATCAATTTGCATAACTGGCAGCTACAGAAGAAAAATTCAGGCAAGTGTTGCAGCTAAACAGGAAGCCAGGTGCAGTCTGTTTACACATACTTGTTATCAAGCTACAGTCACAAATGCATTTGTTGTGCTGTGTTTGCTCTGCAAACCAGGCCCTACTTCGCATCACTTTGAGGATCTTCTGAGCCCTGGGGCTCAGTTGAACTCCCCAAGCAAAGGCTCCCTGTTTCACTAGGGACACCTCCCCTGGCATGACCTCCAGTGACCAAACTCCTGGGGCTCTGCAGCACCACACTTTTAAGGGACATGCAAGAATTTCCATCTGTCTATATGCCAAGTGTTTACATTGAGGCAGCCAGCATTCCCCCAGCACCGCACACACACCTGTGGAGCAGTTCTGCCACTTCTAAACTCCTGCTTATAAAGATTTTATTTTCAATTACATAAATTTCGGCAACAGCCATCACTGCTGCAGAACTGAACTCTCCCCTGCTTGACAGACTAATTCAGAGAATGTGTTAGGAGCTATTTTAGCATCTGAGGAAGGTGGATTTTTGGTCCACACAAGTAGTTAAAAGTTGCTCAGCTGTTTGAAAGTTAACAACCAAGTCTTATTTTAGCATCTGAGGAAGGTGGATTTTTGGTCCACACAAGTAGTTAAAAGTTGCTCAGCTGTTTGAAAGTTAACAACCAAGTCTTACAGCCAAAGAATAAGAGAAGAGGGCAAACAAGATAAAGGCATTTTCCAGCCTCAGCACGCAGCTCCCCAGCACACAGCTGGAAGTTCCTTTGCACCTTTTTTAAGGCATTTGATACCCAACAGAGTCGCACGCACACACGTGCCCATCAGTGTTGGCTGTATTTCCACATTCATTCTGCATGCTGTGGGTAATGTCTGTACTGAACGCCAACTCCAACTCTGTTCTAGAGCCCAGCCTGCACATCCCTACATGAGGGCACAGCTTTTTCCTGACTTTCCCCTCACTGCACACACAGTCAGGCCCCTGAGCTGGGCTGCAGGAGCCCACATGGAGCCACCTTCTCTTAATTAGACCAACATACTGACTTAATAAAGCTTAAACTTCACCTTCTCTGCCCCATGAAAGGCAGGGACAAACAAACCTGCACTGTTCACTAGGACTGATGGAGCAGCAGAGAGGGGATAGGTTCTGAGAGCAGATAATTTGCTTTTCATCCTTGGGAGAATGCAAAGATAAGGCAACACACACCCCATACTGAGAGTGCTGTGAGCTACTACACCAAAAACATCCTCAACACCCATTGCCAACCTGCCTTCTCCTTGCACTGCACCAAGTCTTGTTCCCTCTCACTTGCCATGAGCCTCAGCAGCTTTCAGGTTCTGAATCTGGAGAAGATTCAAGCAGCAAAAGGAAAATCTCAGCAAGGTGGCAGCAAACAACCAGTCAAAACAAACGAGAGGGGGGGTTACGAAACCTCCCTGGTTCATCTTGGGGAACAGAATCAATCACCACGTCAGCAGCGTGCTGCCCTGGCCCTCCAGGAAATGGACTCTTTCCTGAACCTTGCAGAAGAGTGAGAGAGAGAGAAAGCTTGGACTTGATGATCTCTGAAGTCTTTTCTAACCTTAGAAAAGACTAATAGAATCTTTGATTCTATTATATATATATGTTTCTTGCCATTGAAATATCAAATAGGAAACTGCTGTGAAGATTTCTTCACTAGTACCAGGACTACAGCAAACTAAGCCAAGACTTGCTCCAAGAGAAGCAGCATTCTGACCTATGAATGCAGCACACGAGAATGCTAAATACTTAGAAAACTGTGCAACAATTGCTCAGAGTTTAAAACTGACCATATAGCACAAAGCTGACCACAGTCCAGATATTTATGTTCAAGTGCATAATTAACTTTATGTGGGAGTCTGAAGCTGTCTGTGCCACTTTTGAGTGGCAGTGAGAATCTCAGTTCTGTGACCCTGGCAAGGGTGGAGGAAGCATAATTATCAATCAACACCAGTTCTTCTTTTCCAAAGGAATGTGTTTGGTGATGCTGGATGAGCAGGCATCAAGTCCCTTCCTGCCTGTCATGGGAAGAGAAGCTCATTTGTGACTCAGCACCGTGTGGTGCCAGGGGCTCAGTGCTATCAGCTGCATGGCCATAAACATCCATTATGCAGACATTCAGTTTGGGGAATTTACAAACAGAAGAGACAAATGGCTATAATAATGTATTTAAATAGCAATCTATGCTTTATGAGGTATTTGTTTACTATAGATTTACTGTAAATTCTGGGAGAGGAATTTGAATCTGACCAAAAAATATAACTAACAAGGAAGTGCTTTGTTACTGCAAAGGAAGCCTTGTGAAGCAGAGCAACTGCTGTATGCCCATGTGAGACGTAAGGAGCTCTTTATTAAAGACAGCATTTAATTTTTAAAATTTCTAATGCTTAACAGTTGCCCTTCACCATTTTGAAGTGATATCAGAGGAGCAATACAGCTAAAATGAGTGTATACCTCACTGAAACTAATGGGGTTAACATGGCATTGACAAGACAGGGTCTGACCTTCAAAGTCTTTTTTCAAGGAACATTATTGACTCCATTTAAAAGCTGAATAACAAGCCAGCCCTCTCTCTCAAACAGCAGGGTCAGATTTCAAAGCAATGTAAATCTGCCCACCATACAAAGAGGAGACTTCAGTACGACCTAATGAAAGTCAGATCCCATGGCTGAGGGGGTGCAAACAGCAATGCTGCTGATGCACTGGTTCTCTGCATGGTCCAAAGTGATGATAGGGATTTGGGACTGAAGGCTAAAGGAGGCTCAGCCTCAGCCCTGCAGTGTTAAACTCGCTCATTCTCCCCACAGGAGTGTACCACTGCTCAGCCTGAACTGCCCTCTCCACCACAATTTCTCCACATACCAAATTATTCACACTGAAAAGCAAATGTGACTGGCTGACTCCAAAAGCTCCTGTTCATTTTAACTGGCTGGTTACATTCCTTAAGAATAAAAAAACCAGCAGTATAATTCTTTTTTCATCTCAGTTGGTTATGTTCACGTGGTACCAAGGCAGTGACAGTCCCTGCCTTGTCCCACAACTTGTTCTTGGCCACGCCACAGCACAAATCTGCTCCTCTTGTCCCTGGGGGCCAAGGATGAAGGAGAAAGAACACAGACACCACCAGGAAACTTCTCCCAGGGCCAGGGCCATAGGCTTTTGCCAGCAAGGCAAAAGTTTGTACTTCAAGAACAAATGCAAAGCACATTTATCACTGTAAAGCATCATCCAAAACTTCTGACACCACAGCATAAGATTTTGGAAAGTCTCCGTATTTATCTTCCACCAGCAAAACCACCACAGTCAATACAAACTGGCTGAAATTCAACATTAGAAGGTTTATGGAACCTTCTAATGTAAAGTCAGCCATCACTGATGGTCACTACACTTTTCTTTTATTTAAATGCCATGAGTTCAGACAACACTTATCAACTTTGATCCAGAACCAGGAAAAAGTACAAATTTTATCATTATTACGTGAGACATTACTTAAGTGTATGTTATCTTCAGTGAAAACAGTTCCTCACAGTGAATCTCTTACAAAATCATTTGGCTAAAACACTGTAGGTTTGAATCTGGAAATGAAAACTACTAGTAATTCTATGCAAGACAATTCCAACACCAGGAAAATTAATGAACACTGCAGAGGAAGGATTCTTGGATAAGAGGGAGACTATATTAATCTTCAGATGCTTATAGGCCATAAACAGCTGTTTACAGACAAAAAGATGGTTTATAGATGTAGCTGTAGAATTGCAGTTGGGTGCAAGGAAGCTTTAAAGCCATCAGCTGGAAGCTTGGTAGCCAACCCCTGACAGCACTTGGCAGGGATGTGGGATGGGTGTACAGCTCTCCATGCCACCAGGCACACAGTGCATTGCCTTCACACTCTTATCCAGAAGTCTTCCTCCTAGTGATTTCTCACAATCATTATGAAAAGTAAAAGAAAGGAAAAAAAGACCCCTTAAATGCCATTAAACTCGCTCAGAGCTTCCTGTTCTGCAAAAGAACTCTTCAACCTTACAGAAAGAACCGTAAGAAACCACCATTATATAAGCTCCATTTTCATTACAAAGATACGTTTTCACATATTTTCATTTCATAGTCATGAAGTTCACTTTTGGAATGACAGACTAGACAAGTTTGGACACGAGTCCCCTCCAGACAAGGCTCTGCTCTCCCAGCTCAGGCAGCCGGAGCACGGGGTGTGCTTTGCTGTTCAGTGTTTGCTTTCCAGGGAATTCTCCGCCCCACCAAAGTAAGGTTTGTGAGCCTGGAATGTCTTTTCCCTGCGCCATTGGCAAACAGGAGGTTTGCTGTAGAGTGTAACAAATGCTGTGCTACAAACCACTGACAAAATGCAATTGGTTCCTAAGTCCCTGCAGGATGTTTCCATCAGAACACAAATACAAGAAGCACTTTAGCTGATTCACTTCATACGAGATGTGTAGCTCTCTAATACTGATCAATTTAATCTGTGCTCAGAAAATTATTCCAGTAAGTAGCAATGCAATGTCTTTGAAGACTCAGACTGAAATGAATATGAAAGAGTGAGGGGTGAGAAGAGAAGGAAACTGAGGTACAGCCAGATGCTCTTGTTGCAAGAGCTTATTCATCTTCTTCTCAATTCTTTTTCCCTGTCTATGAGCCAGCTCCAGTCAAACCCCAGCTCCCTTGCTCCAAACACAGCTGATGCTACTGCTCACAAAGAATGTAAGAGATGAGTGCTATTACAGATCAGTGCCAGACTGGAGCCCTCACACCATGCTGGGGGGATTATTACACAAGAAGCATCTCAGTGCCAACCCAAGACCAGAATATATTGCATCAAATTGGCTGAAAATTTTCTGGACCATGTAAGACATCCATGGAAAATTCCCTTTTTCCCATCTGGTACTCTGCCCCTCTTCCACAGCACTCACTGATGATCCTGTATTGAGCACACAGTTGCTTTTCCAGTTGATTTGGATTTTGGTACCCTGTTGACTTCCCTTACACCACTCCAGGGTGCATTTCTTTCCTCAAGCTCTCCCAGAAGGGCTCCTGTACTAGTCCCCACTGTCTGGTGACCAACATCAGGCTGCAGGGTCCCCACACCAAGTCCCCATGCTGGGCAGCAGCACCACCACAGCCCACTCCAAGCTTCTAGAAATAACATTTCTACATAGTGACCTCATACAAAACAAAGCTCATCCTAAGCATTCACCCTCCTTACCCGTGAGCTATCCTCATGTGCCCAATTCAGATAACCTTGGTGGAAAGGTGTTCAGGACTAACACACACCTATTCCTTGGGCACTACGGATCACTGCAGCTGCAAGCAGTCACTTGCCCTGTGCATGGCAGCAGTAAGGCTATGAGATCTCATCTGATGATTTTCATTATTTTTGAGATGTATAGTTTATGCACAGAAACAGCTCACAAGAGCATCAATTTTCACACCACCTTTTCAAAGTTCCTGATGCAAATCCTCCCCTTTCAGGCAACTCTTTATACTCTTAAAAGGTTTTAAACCCAGAGCTGTTGAAGCCATAAACATTTATTTTAGTACTTGGTAATTCAAAACTATGGTCAAACAACTAACTCTGAGCCCTTTTGAACACAACTGGCCTCCCTGTGGCTCACAACAGCACCACAAAAGCAAGCAGCACTCAGACACCAAGGGGAAGGAATTACTGCTCTGGAGGTTAGTGTGAATGGCTCCATTTCTGGTGTAGGAAGGGTTGGAGAAGCTGCAGCCAGAAATGCAGCAGTGTGGTCAGGCTGGAGAGGGGCAGACTGGGCTAAAGAGGGGCAGGAAGGACTGGACACGGGCAGGCAGGGCTGGAGAGGGCAGGCAGCACTGGAGAGGGCCGACAGGGCTGCAGAGGGGCAGGCAGGGAAGCCCCAGCACGAGCCTCCCACCCCGGCTGCCCAGCCTCCCTTCCCACCTCACTGCACCCACCTGAGCCACTGCCACCATCTCACAGCCACTCCATCACCATCAGCCACCCCATCACCACCAGAGTGTACCAGGATGGCGGGAAAGCAGCAATTCCAGCAGGCAGTGCCGGGCTGCAGACACAGTGACTCTGGAATGCTGCTGCTTACAAATCTGCAGGGTGCTTGGTGTGTCCCAGATACCCACAGGTAGTGGTGGAGCAAGGTAGGCAGCTGCTGGGGAGCACTGCAGCTCCCTGGCCCCCGGCAAAGGCAGGGAAGGGGAAAATGTGCAGAGGAGGCTTGCTGGCCCTAAATACAGCACAAATACTTCTTTCTCCTACCCCTCTCCCAGCCTTTGGCTGAGCATCAACACCCCCGGTGCTTTGGGATGACAATTTAGGACTTTCTGGTGGCTTTGGAAAGGAATTTATCATCTCAGGCACAGCACAGACAGACTGGGAACAGTCAAGAAAACAAAAAACCTGCTCACACATAAGGGGATCTTTATAAAATTCCAATTACTTGCTGGCGTGTTACCTAAGAATCCCTGAGAGGTAAGAGATATTGCTCGCTGTGAGGCCCAGGGTAATGAAATTACAAATCCTTTCATGAGTAAGCATGTGCTAGAAAGCTACATTTATTTGGCCTACATATTTGAAACTGTTCAAAAGGTTATTGTCTCTCAAAATCTGGATCACGAATTACTATTTATACTTTCCTTTCCCTAACAAGGAGCTATATTCAGAGTTGGTTTTAATTCCTTGATTAGATTAGAATAACAGACATATTACTGCAAAGAAATCTCATTTAAATTCTGTTTTAGGTATGTATCAATGATGCATACCTAAAAAACAGACTCTTCTATACTTACTATAAATAACCAGCAAATGGAGTCCCCTTGAGAAACCTGGTGAGCCCAACAGCCTCCTCTGTTCAAGTGGGTAATTAATTTATACAAGAAAACTCCCATCTTATTTTCATACTTTGTCAGCCACATGTTTGAACTTCAGAACTGAGATTCAGTGTTCTTGTTGCAAACCATGGATGGAACTGGCTTTGCATAAATAATAATCAACCTCTACAGAACAGGTACGTGAGATCGGTTTTCAAATGTATTTTGATGCCATCCTAGGCTGGGTGCCCAACTCCAGTTGTATTATGGCAACAATTTGAGATTTAAACTTAGTAACTATACCCCCAGAAGTTAAGGATGTCTGAAAAGCCCCCTGTGTTCAGTGTCCCTGTGGGAAGCCTGTCCCACACAGGCACTGCCCCTGGGTTTGTGCTGCAGGGAGGATGGGTCTCCCCTGCACGGCCCAGCAAGGTCTGAATGCTCCATCCTGTTTCACTTACAGCCATGTCTCCACATTCCCTTGGTGCCAGCACTGAACACAATGGATTTCCTTATACAGAACACTCCCCACCAACTGTGTAAGTAATTCCTGTGCTGCAGCACCAGCAGCCCAGGGTATAATGCACTGTCAGCAGAGGGAAGTCTGACTGCACCTCACCGTCACACCAGAGCTGTGTGTGGGACAAGAACTGTGCTCTTCACAGGGCATTTAATGGAGGCAAGACTGGCAGGAGCTGCCGGAATACACGTCTGTCCCACCTTGCAGACTGTACCTGCCTGTTGTGATCCCCAGTGATTCACACCAAAGGCAGCACCTGTCACCTTAATTTTATGAGTAACACAGGAAGATGGAGAACCACCTTCTTACACACCTCTGTTTTCGAGACTGGCAGGTACTGGGGGGTTTGAAAAGAACAGAACTCAAGATCTGAGAATTTCTTAAATTATTTAGGTTCTTAAAAGTCAGCAGACATCTGACTATGACAGGCTACACAGCTTTTAGCAAAGCATGGCATCCAATCTTGGCATTCTGCATACCAGGCTTGTGCCTGCGCCACTGCACAGATCTCTGCAGCTTTAAAAGGATCATCTAAACTATATTCTCTAACTGAAAACCAGTAGTTCAATATACAGCTATGGCCTAAAATACCGTTTAAGATTAAGGAGCAAAACAGCCCCATAAAAGCCTGACACGAAAATATTGGTAGTCAGGAGCTCACGACCTGTGGTTAATATCTTGGTTTCAGGGGGATGCACATGAGGAATGGGAGAAGGACAGTGGTGAGGAGGGTATGGGGTGTAAGAGGGAATTCATGCAGCGAATAACATTCCCAATGCAGAGCCTGCAGCTCTGAGAGGCACCCTGAAGCCCAGCCAGCTGGAAAAGTAACAGCGGGATCTGACCCAGAGCAGCTCCCAGCTGCAACACAGCCAGGCAAGCAGCAGCCATGCAGCAACACGTCCAGAGACATCACCCAGACACAAACCCCAAAGCAGTGGCACTGACCCCAAAACCAGGCCTCTGGCTAGGACAAGTCTGGACACTGGGAATTCGGCTTCTGCCTGCCTGCCTGCCCGGGCTGTGGTGCTCCAGCAGCCCCCCATCCCTGCTCTCATTCCTCACAGGGCTCCAAGCACTGGATACAGACCTGATGCTGCAGCCACTGGAAGCAAGTGCTGAGGAAGCAGAGAGCCAGGTCACATCTGGCTGTCTGTGCCTGCAGATTGGATACTCTGGCTACTGTTTATTGCAGAGTCTGTGAACAATTACTTTGAGTTCAGTCCTCTATGTCATTTGGGCAGGTTTGGGTTTTCCTTGAACCCTCTGCTCACAAATCCATGCCTGAGGTGACAAGGGAAGGGGTGCAGGGAAGGCTGTGCACTAGCAGCCACGAGGGAATCAGCCCCCCACATATCATATGTGGGATGTTTTGATTAATAGAAATGGTTGAATTATTTCCCTTTTTTCCTCCTAAACTAGCATCTGGCTGCCTAATAAAGTACAAAGGCTATTTCTGGCAGAACAGATAGATACTGTTTAATTTTATAGTACTTCAGTCTTCCTCTTTCTCCAAGTTATCTCAGACTGCCTTCTTCCCATTCGTGCTACCTCAGAACTCCAACTACCAAAGAAACCACTGAGCACTGTCACCCGGGGCTGTAATTCATGCTGATTCACACTTGCTGGCCCAGAGGCGCTTTCTCCTCACACACCAGTCTCCTGAGGCTTATTTTTATTCCCCAGATATTCTTTTTTGAGGGCTCAAAGCTGATTTCTTCCTATTACGGAAAGGACTGGGATAAAGTAGAGAACACGGGATTAAGCCTGAGGTAATTCAAGCAAAAATGAGACAACATTTCACCTGATCGCAAAAAACACAAAGTAATTGCAAACAGAGTTTGTTTATGAAGGACCATGCAAGCATTCTCCCACCTCCAGTGCTTTTTATGGTGGCAATAAGAGGGACAAAAGGTGGGTGTGCTCAGGGAATGCTTCCAAACCCTCACTGCAGGTCTGCTTTCACAGAATCATAGAATATGCAGGTTGAAAGAGACCAAAGGCATCAAGTCCAGCTCCTGGACCAGACATGGATCTGTTCGTCCTCATTTTAGAAATTCAAGGTCATCTCTCTCCAGGAGTTTCAGAATCAGCAAACATGCAGATGGTTTGGTTGAGATCTCAGCTTCATCCTCAGAAGTTTCACAGGAGCCTCCCAGTAGCCTGGTCAGGATTCACCTGCAATAAATGCCATTCTCACATCCACTGATCTCAGCTCACAAATTGGTGCAATTCACTTCAGCTCGAGAACAAATATCTTTATCTCTACAAGCCACCATGATAAAAAAAAAAAATCACCAGTGGAAGAGTGGAAAAAATACCTCCACTCTGAAACATGACAGGTCCAGCTAGACTGAAACTGCTGCTGAGCCTGCCAAAACCAGAATGCAATCATAAAACATTCACAGTGAAGCTGCTTGCTACCTGAGTTACATTTATCCAAGGAATAGCACTCTACTGCCAGAGCATGGGGAAATGGAAGAAAGTGGGAAAATCATAACAGAACTTGACATTAAGTTCTTGAAATACGTTTTAGTCAGCCCTGCCCTGATTAGGGAATTTTTAGGATGAGGAAACAGGCAACACAGAAATTAAAATGCCCCCGTTTGCTGCTTTTGCAGTAAGTGACAGGGTAAGATCAATATTTGGAGACAGGCTGTGTAAAGAGAACAGTCTCCATTAATCTCATCCCTTCCCATGGTAAAAGCATTTAACTTACACTTTGTCAGTAATTACCTCTGCTCACAGCTCCTTTAGGAACAGAGGAACCAGGATTTGCACAAGACCTGGAGCAGGTCTGTGTGCTGCTGCAGGGAGTTCTCCTCAGTCCCTATTCCAGACCTATGACCAGAGCACTCCCCTGGAGCAGATCCCTGCAGGGATGCTGGGGCTGGCACGGGATGCTGTAGACCCTGAGCAAGAGGCAGGAGCACATCCCTGGGCTTCCACACCCTGCAGAGCTGAGCCTGGCTCCCCACCTGGCACATGAAGAAGCCACAGGGACCAGCTCTGGGACACTCCTCCGTGGGGGCTGTGAGGGCTACTGCCACCCCAAGGAGCCACCAGTGAGGGCCTGGCCCCACACAGCACCACAAAATCTACAAAGGGCTGCTTCAGCAAAGCTCAGAGCAGCCAACAAAGGAGAGGGGGAAAAAATCCCCAAACAAAGGCAATGAGCAGAGTCCATGAAAAGGAGATGCTACAGGGATCACCTCAGCTGGCCGATACACAGGGCAAAACTACAGATTAAAAACAATGCTAAAAAAAAAGAAAGAAAACCAAACCACGAAATTAACTTTTCTTGAGCACCAAAATGTTCCACGTTGTTTCCGCCATTAGAACCAGCAAAGATTTGGGAGATGAAAACTCAGCTACAAATAAAACCAAAGCAAGATATCTAAAATACAAGTAATAAAGCCAAGTTTTTAACCAAAGGCATTAATGTCCAGTCGAGTTCTGGGGCCAGCATACAGCTAAAACAGGAGAAGCAAATGCAACAGCCACCTAACTTGAGCTGAAAGCCTCTCTGGAAGCTCCCATAGTTCCCTAAACTTTTCTAAACTCTGGGGGGATAAAGAAACACTAAACAAAACATAAAAATAAATATAGAATGGCCATAGTGTCACAGAAATGTACCCTAGAGCACTCTGCTGAGAACTGGGCGAACAAAACCCTGCACACTGTCAGAGTGGCTGCAGCCTCATTATGGAACAGCGCAACAGCTCCACAGGCTCTGAAAATCAGAGGATTGCTGTAGTTTACATCATGCTGACAATTCCTGAAGGGAGAAACAAAGTTATTTGGCAATTCTGGTAGATTTTGTCATTTTATAGTTGGAAATGCATGCACAGAATTTATGTTTTCATTCTGTATCTCTAGGAGAGATTTATTTTTCTTTCAAGTCTGACTAATATCTGCACTCCCCCTCCACCACCGGCTCAGGAGTCACCAAAGACACAAGATGTATGTGCTTTATTACTTGAAGCATATGGAGCTACTCCCATGAATCACAACCACGTCAATTAACACAGAGTGGAAACATTGCTGTCCCCAGGCATGAGTACTGCTCATAGCAAGAGAGACCCCTCATTTTTGGAAAGGGTTCTGTAGCTCCATCCAGATCTTCCACCACTATTCCTGATGGGAATGGTGGGGCACATCAGGGGCTGCCTAGCCAGGTCCCACCTGTCAGTGGCTGTGGGTGATGGACAGTGTGGTGGCACCAGTGCTGGCTCCTAGAACATGCAGCAGCTCCGTGAGGCAGGGAAGCAGCAGCCTGAGCTGCAGCAACCTGAGCTGCAGCATCTACAGCCAGTCAGAGAGTTCTGTGCTCCCACAGGATATTTATTTTTCATTTCTACCTCTGCAATATTTAAAGGAAATCGTAAGTATCTCAGTTAAGGGAAAAATGGCACCCAGTGATTCCCAAGCCTGCTTCTGTTGGCTGAACAATTCATGCCTGACATGCCATCCATCACAACTTGCTCCAGGCACTTCAACCTAATCCAGCCCCCAACCAGACCTGTCTTAGTCAAGCAGTTCCCGGTGATCACAGACTGCAAATCACACAAGCAGACTCTAAAATCCAGTACTTAGCTCTGCTGCTGAACACTTTCAACCCAACAGACTTTTTTAAACCCTCTCATGGAAAATTTCAGGGTCCTCCACCCATTTTTCCTTTTTCAAAAGAAAAAGAAAAGGCAATTTAATTTTAAAAAAATCTTCTTTAAAGTTACATCAGGAAACTGGTTATTGTGTGTCAGTCCTAACTCAGGCCCATGTATAATATACAGCTCAGATTTTGAGGCAGGCTGGAGCAAATAGAAGGGAAGTCAAAGGAAAAGGAAAAAGCTGCCATCTCCATCCATGGACCTGGCACTCTTTCTGTTTGAACAGCCACAAGGTGCTGCTTGTGTTGGGGCTTAGAGTCTGAGCTCCAAATCTGCTCTCCTCCTCCCATTTGCCTTAAACTTCTCCAGGACACGGACTAGACAGCTCAAGATTTAAGGGCTACCTACACAGCCCAGGAGAAACACCACTGCTTAGGGACTCATCACTATTCTCTGCAAGCATCCTTCAGCTGAGTCTCATGAGAACATTTTGTGCCACATCTTGAAAGAGGAGGTACTGTTCTGGATTTGATGAAAAATGAATTGGAAATATGAGCTGTATATGTGCTAATTTACAGCGATGAAGTTTGCATTCATTACAGTAATGAGCATTGCATAAAGCATATAATCAACATTCCCTGCAGATGTCAAGAGGAATCCAGAGGTAGGGAGGAAATACGTGTACTTTCAACAGCTGATCATAAACATCATAAACTTCCAGCTCCCAAAAAACATAAAGCAAGAGAGAGCCCTTTTTCTCCCTACTAGTCCTCAGGGGTATTCCAGTACATCTCTCAAGTTCTTGAATTAATGAGCTTAGACAGGCTTTCAACAATGAGATAAATATTACAAGTACTCTAAGTATTTTTATTTAGAAAGTGAACGCACAACTGTTTCACTTCCTTCCTAGAAGACAAACACTACAAATGTGATTACACTTAGTTGGTAACTGGAGATAACTAATTAAATCCTTCTGTGTAGAGGAAGATGTTTCTTTAACATCACAACAGAAGTTAAAAGCAAGTAATTGAAGAAAAATGCCAGAGTTTAATAAATCATCATCTGAAATAAAGTTAGAATACCCCATCCACTGTCTGGGAAATCAAAGCAAGGTGGGCAACAGTGAAATGGTACCTGTTCTGTGAAATGAAACACAAGCCACCTCCTGAAGGGATGGAAGAAGGTTAGTGGTGGTTTGATTGATTTCAAGGCCATGTGCAGCAGTAAGAGCAACACAGCAGATGAGGAGCACCAATGCTATCATGAGCAAGAGTTCTCTAGACACCCACACTTGTAGTAGTTCTTACCTTCTGGCAGCCTGGGGTTAGCGTGGATGGAGTTGGGGTCCCCGTCCTCCTCAGGATGGTAACGATACAGCGTCTGCAACTGCTTTGGGGAGGCCTGGCTGCGGTCTTCCTTTAGAGCAACAGGAGGAGAGGTTGTTGCACTGAACTTCACCTTGGGGAACTCATTCCCCTCGAGGCTTTCACGGGATGATCTTGCTGAGCTGGGCTCTGTGAAGTTCAACTCGTTCAAGCCCTGATACATGCTGCTCTCTGGCTCTTCCTTCCTGGCATGCTTTTTCCTTTTAGAGTGGGAGGCTCTTTCCTGCTCGTGCCTCTCTTTGTTCCCTTTTGGTCTCCTCTCCAACTCCTCTGGGTGCTGGGGTGTCTCGGTGATGGCCGTGGTGTGCTGTGGAGGAGTCCCGGTGGTGGCGGGTGTCTCCTTGCGTGTCACCTGCTGCAGGGAGGGTGCGGTGGTGCGGGGCAGCCTNCGGGGCGGTGCCGGGCGCCGCCGTGCCCTGGGCGTGGGGGTCAGCCAGGGCCGGCGCCGAGGGAGCCACACTGGCCGCCAGGTAGTCATAGTCGTCGCCCTGCTCCTGGCTGAGGCTCTCGGGCTCCAGGGGGGACGAGTAACTGCTGTACTTCTTTGGAGACTCCACCTGGGTGTTGTCTCCCTCCGAGGCCTCCTGGTCGTAGCTGTAGGGATCGTCGTAGTGCCTCTCGGGCTCGCCGTCCTCGGCGTCCCCCGGGCTGGCCGTGTTCAAGGAGAACGTGTCACAGTCCGGCAGCTGGTAGCACATCAGCTCCCCGCCGGCGTTGGGGCAGTGGCAGACCTTGCAAGGGGGCATGTGGAAGGTGTGCCCCGCCACGTACTTCTGTCCCTCGTGCAGGCAGCCGATGCGGCCGCACTGGGGACAGCCGTCAGCCGGCACCACCGCGTCGATGCAGTTCGGGGGCAGCTCTGGGCACAGCATGAACTGGCAGCTGATCTTGCCCCCTCCCTTGGGGCACGAGCACTCGGTGCTGCCGAAGTCCACGAAGTAGGACTGTCCCTCGGGCACCTTGCCGTTGACGAAGCCCACGTTGACGCAGTCGTAATACTGGTAGCCCTCGCAGGTGCAGCCGTGCTGCAGGCACGTGGCGCAGCACTCGCCGGGCTCCAGCACGTCCTCGATGCAGTTCTCCAGGGCCTGGCACTCAGCGCCCGTGCAGTCCCTCTGCGCCTGGCAGCTGCCCAGGCACAGCAGCACCAGGAGCAGGGCGTTCCAAGGGCTCCGCCGCCAGCTCCGGGCCCTGGCCATCATCTTCCCGAAGGAACACGGCTCCGCTCCAACCTCGCACGTTCAGCCTTGGCTGCTCTCCTGGAAGGCTGCAGCTCCGAATCTGCAGCGGTTTCCTGAGTTACCTTTTCTCATAGATCCTGGAGTTATGAAAGAAAACTCTGTTAAAAGACTACACTCGGCACATATCCTGTTAAACATTAGAGGTCTTTAAAAGTTGGGATGAAATCCAACATCTGGAAACATAAGGACAACAATTAATCATAATGTCTTCCAAGCATTAGAGGCACTAAGTTTGGAGTTGGATGCTTTCCCCACCCCTATTTTGAAAAAGAAAGGAAGAAGAAAATTGTTGTGACTGTTCTGTTTTGAATCTGTTGACAAAACTTACATATTTCAATAAAAAGAAGGGCCTTCTTTATACGTCAATGCCTTTTTGCTAATCTTTCCAGCTAAAAAGATTTTTTTGGCAGAGTAAATACACAGTTCTTCCTCTGCAGATATGAGCTTTAGATAATTATTCTTTATGTTTTAATTACGAAGACTCAAATCTTAAGGAATTTTTATAGACAAAACTTAGCCTTGGGACATGAGAATTTGTCTGTACACATGTTAACTCAAAATCTGGGTATTTTTCTGCCTCCTTCCCCCACTGAGCAATCTCTTGCACTTCAGTCTTCAGCATTAACAGTTATTTCCAGCAGGGCTAAAATAGAACTTCTTTGTGTGTTGCGGTTACTCTGTGGTTACACATCGTATTAACTATCCTGTAATACATATTAAGGGCCGGATCCTCCACTCACAGAGGTTGGCACAGCTCCACAGCCGGACTGTGGTGCACAGAGGGATTGACTCCAACTTCACTGGAGGACATTTACAACAACTGAGGATGTGCCACCACTAGTAACCACTTCTTTTAGTTATGACAGCACCAGCAGTGTCTTTTAGTGAATTACTGTACTATGAACATACAATATGCATCTACACATACGTGAACTGGTATAATAACACTTCGATAAAGTGCCTTGAAGAAGAGAAAATGGTTTGCTTCTTAATTACTAAGCCCTTTGAGTGTTAAAAAGTTCAAGGGTTAATCAGCTGTTGATCTTTTCTCATAATTATGCTCACAAAGCTACACAATTAACACAGAAAACCACTTAGAAAAACAACTTGCCTATAGAATTTCATAGAACAAGCAATCTGATTATTTTCCCAGGACCCCACCCATCATCAAAAAAACAACAACCCTAAAACATTTATCTACAGGGTAAAATAATGCCACATCACCCAGAACAATGAACCACACACGCAACAGGAGCTGTGCCAGAAAATCCATTCAGAAAGATTACTTCTCCCATTCAAAGGGGGCTTCCAACAAGTCTGCTCAGTCCCTCTGGCAAGAGGCCAGGCTCTGGGAAAACCATGCCTGTTCTGATAAGATAGGGACAAACCGTGCTAAGAATTTCCACAGTTCTGCCTTGGAATCCCAATTACTTCAGTACCTTATACAGAGACAGAATTCTTACAAATGTAGGTTCCTTACCACTAATTTGAGTATATTTGCTGAGTGTGCTAAAGGAGAGTGATTGAAGGAAAAAGAAAATTGTCAGAAAATACAATAATAGCTTGGAAGAATCTCACTTTTTCAGAATCTCACTACTCTCAAAACGAGGCTATTTCTCATGAAGGAGAATTTTCAATATGTGGTGCTGAAATTAATTCTTCAGAACGCAGCCTGGGAATTAATAATTTACCCTGCTTTCAGCAGCTCTTACCAGGCAATGCAAATTTGTAATTTTTACATTGCTTTAGCTGGGAAATAATGAATAGGAGGACTACAGATAACTTCTGTGAGGGGCTCACAGCAGGGTTTTGTCACATCCTCTCTCACCATACCTCCTGGCTTTGATGCCTCAGTGCACGCGTGCCCCCTGGGCAACCCCCATGGGGAGGCAGCTGAGCTCAGCTCTGCCCTGGCCATATTCGCTTTTCCACATCAGGCTTCCCAGAGAGCCCCAGCACCCAGCATGGGCCATCTGGGTGTCAGAGACACAGGTCTGGCAGCCTCTGTGTGCACCAGCAGGGCCAGGCATCACCCGTGGGACAGGGAAGAGCTGCACACCCCACAGCCCAGCCAACATGTGCTGCCCTGCTGGGGCACAGCTCCAGGTAAAGGGTTCCCCAAAACTCCTCAGGCACACACTCGAAGAAACCCCAGTGATCCCTGTGCTGGAGCAAGAGACAAGAAAGCAGCCATCACTCACAGGAGAGTGTTCAGAAACAGCTGAGAGTTTATCACAGGACAGTCCTGCTTTGGTGAAAGGAGCTACTGCCCTGTGCAGTCACGTCCTGCCCCCTCACCCACACCCATTTCTATCCAAGGGTTGGTTTGCTTGTCTGGGTCACCACCAGTCCTTCCTCTCTTCCCATCCTTGCTGCCTTGCCTCTCGCCCACAGAGAGCCCAGAGAGCTTATGCAAACCCTGTCCCTGCCTCTCACACTTTCTGCTCTGTGCCCTGCTCAGTCCCCCCATACTTTTCCCACGTCCCTCAGCATCTGGGTTTTCAAGCTTAACTGATAAGGCTGAAATCCTTATAAAACCTTCCTCCATGAATGACACCACAACCTTCCCTCTCCTCAGGCTCAATTTCCTTCCTCAGAGGCTCCTTGTTTCTGGTGCAATGACTCCAACAAAAAGTATCTTTTATTCCTTTAAACTGCTGTGTTTCCCTGTGCTTTCTCCATCTGTTTCCCACACCCATCACTACCCCCAACTCATAAACTCACATACCAAATAAACAGCCTCTACTTCAGGCATAGAGAAAACTTATCTTTGAGGGAAGCTGCTGAGCCCCACTGAGCCCCCATCCCAGCACACAGAGAGTTGTACTCCTGCCAGCCCCCACAGCTGATGTGCTCCACCTCTGGATCCCTGCCCTTCCCCAATACTGCAACGATGCTCCGGAGACAGCAACTCATTACTGGGGAACTGCATCAAAAGCTGGAGCTGTAAATAAAGGTGTCTGAACCAATAGAGTAAAAAACCCACACGATCTCTGTAGGATAGGGGAGTTTATGACCAGCAGATGTTATTGCAATAATTTGTTTTCATTAACCATTTTAATGCTTTCCTTAATGTCCTTTTACACAACTGGGGCAATACACAAGGGCTTCACTAAAACGAGAATTGGTTCATTGTACTCTCACCAATGTCCTTCACCCATGCTTATCAACATCACTGACTTTTGCTGTTCATTGAGTGACAAATTAAGCCCTGCACACCTAAAATAAAAGTCTTTCAAAGGCTCTGTTGAAAGCTGTACAGAGCCCTACAGCAAGGGAACCATGTGCCACCCATGCCAGCCTTCATGCACTGCTTCACATCCCAGGAGAATTCCATTCATGTCCATGGTGGAATTTCCTAACCTGTGTATCCTGCTCTGCTTTGGTTCAAGGGCTGGCCCTGTTGGCTTTACTGGGTTTTACTGGGACATTTTAAAAGAAGTTGTTGCCATTCCTGTGCCTGTAATACCTCCTGAGCAAGCAGGAGTGCCCATGCAAGAGAGGGACAATACTCTGGATTGAGAGTGAGTCCTCAAATTCTACCTAGGTAAACATGTGAAGTAAACCAGCAGGAAACAGCAGATGGTCACATTGCTGCAGTTTCTTATGCCTCAATTCCTTCTTCAAAAAGTATTCCTAGGAAAGGCAGAGTAAAGACACCTTATGGAAAACCAGCTTTAAGAAGAGTCCAAATTAGCATGAACTGCAGGCACAAATTTTCCTAGAAAAGGAAAGCACATGAACCCAGTATCTATGTGATGGGATGTCCAAAGCTAACAGCAGCAGCCATCAAAATTATAACTAGTCTCAGCTGAAAAACATCATATTCCTGTCTCCTGGTAGGGGAATAAAACAAGATTTCAAGATGCTTATTTCAATTCCGTTTGGCACCAAAAAGTTATACATTTTGACATTTTTGCAAAACAATATACTCCAAGTTATTTACTTCAATCAAAACCATAACATAAAACCAAAAGGAAGAATGTTGACTTGATTAAAATTGTTCAGTCATATTACTTGAAAATGTTGATGAAACCAGTGTGTTCCCACAGAAGATCTAGACATTTTATATGTGCAACTTCTTTAAATTAAGAGGAGCATTTTATTGGGAGATTCTTTTTCCAGATGGTTTCATTTCAATGCTGAACCAGAAAACTTATTCTAGGTAAGCAGAGGTGACAGGAGGCACTCTCCTTCAAAGATTTCACACAATGTCACTGTGTGAAGGGTGCCCCAGAGACATGCAGAAGGTGGGCACATGTGGAAGAAAGACCACAGGAAGCAACAGCATTCTGTCAAATGTTCACTGAATAAAAGGAGGCAGCCATTTATTAAACAAAAAACAGTAAAGAGACTAAATCCAGTGCACTGTAGGAGAACCCACTGACTTCCATCTTTAAGATGTACCTGCAATTTCACCAGCTGCAGCTCCCTGTGAAGAGGTTTAGACAAAAAAATTCTTTTCTCTGTCCCACCTCTCTGTCCCTCGCTAAACTGCAATTTTTGAGGATGGCAGTAACAGAAATGCTGGTTTGATCTGTATCTGCTACTTTTCAAAGTGAGCAGGGCCAGATGCCAGGCTGATGTAAGAGCAGAAGGTGGCAGCCATCTGTGCAATCCCTCCTGTGCTGGCTACTGGGAGCATTTGCCCTGCTGGGTGTAACTGGGGGGTTGCCCCTGAGCCTGCCCATGAATCCACACCTAAGGTTCAGACACACAAACTAAAAACCTGTGGGAAAGCCAATGCAGGGCTGGCACTCACCACCTGTGCACAAAGCAAGTTCATCAGCGTGCTGATGAGAGCTGCCATGAACAATTCTCCTGGTCTCCCAGGGCCAGCCAGCTGAAATTGGCTCTGCAGGTTTAAGCTGTACATGAGCAGGGACCAAACACAGCCCTGCTCTGTGCTGGCGAATCTTCTGGTGATGCTGAATCTCTTCTCACAGAAGTGAAAGCTCTGCAGAAAGCAGGGCAGCAGGCAGAAGCACATGTGCACATCTACCCCGAGGAGCAAGGGGAATGTATTTCCCCAGTCCGAGCATTTTCACACCTCTCCCCAGCCAGAGCTCCGGGCTGCTGCAGCTGCCAGCAGCTCCTCACTGCCTGCGGGCACGGTTTAAACTGAGGGAGGAAGAAGGGAGGGGACGAAAGGAAATAACAATTTAAAAACAATCCCTTTTAAATGCAAGAGAAAATGGAAATTGTTGAGAGCATTTGAATCTTGTATGAAAACCAGAAAAAACCCTAAACCCAGTAACTCCTGACTGGGCCGTGCCAGCTTGTGGATTAGATCTTCCTTTCACACCCTCTCAATCTGGAAACTTGTGATCTCACCAGGCGCTGGAAGGGATTGCTGCTGGAAAGGAAGGTATTGCTGCTCTCCTCGCAGAGGGAAATGCAGGGCTATTCACTGGGAGGATCAATGACAAGGGAGAAGTGTTTCCATCATTGCTCTTACGCAACATTCAGGCCCAGGGCCCATCATCTCTGCCTGCAAATTATTGGCATCTGAACTGAGCTGAACCACTGTGTTGGGCAGAAGGACCTGAGGGGTAGGATAAACCCAATCCAACGAGCTGCTTTTTGTTATTGAAAGTAAAGCACTCTGGAGTTGTCAACGCTCTGGTTCTTGGCTAAAGAAGCCCGTGTTCAGGAGTCATAGCTTTTGCAGGCAGTTTTCCTCAGCTTTGTTTTCAATAAGGAATCAGTTATCATTAACCTCCTTTTTATGGAAAAGCTTTTAAAAATGGACATTTGGGAGTCTGGAGGATTTTTACTTAATTAAACAGCGAACTCAAGAGGAGATAAACAAGAAGAAATCAGGATGGTATCAAAACTCACTCAGCCTCTCAAAAAACTCTGATGAGAACGCCCTTCCCAGCAGAAGCGCCCTTGGGCAGAGATGCTCCAGAAGCTTTCCACTCAAACCTGAACAGGAACCTGACACTGCAGTAATGGAAAAGCATCAACCGAGGTATTTCTGCTGAAGTAGCCAAGCATCAACAGAAGTGACCGGGCAGTTCTGGGATTTATTCTTCCAGAATGCACAGCATTTGAAGGCTTTTGGAAGTCTCGAGAGCGAAGGCAGCCTTTTTTCAAAGGAATGACAGAGCCAGGGAGGGGAGAATCATATCTTGGGGCTGTTGTGTCAGTGCTACCCTTCAGCCCAGCCCAGGCCAAAACAGCAGGGATTTGGCTTGGATTCCAGAGGAGTGAAATTCTGTGTCACTGGGAGTGTGTCACCATTGCAGCAGATCCAAAGTGGAGCACAGCACTGCTCAGTGGGAGCACAGCAGCTGCCGAGGAGCGACGGGAAGGGCTGACATGGGACATGGGGAGCTCAGCACAGGGCTGTGCAGGGACCAGGGCAGTGGGACAGGCCCAGGGATCTGCCACGGGGACCATGAAAAACTAACCACAGGATCCCTGAAAAACTGACCATGGGATCCCTGACAAACCGACCACAGAATTCCTGACATGCCAACCACGTGTCCCTGACAAACTGTCCACAGCCAGGTTCCTCTCTGGACAATGCTCTGGAGGCTCAGCAAGTCCTGGCAGCTGGGCTAGAGTCATAGCTCTGCTGCAGAAGGAACCAAACTCTTACACTGGAGTGCAAATAAATGTGTTTGCTATTGATACACTTTTTTTCTCTTCTTTTTACATCACCAAGTTTCAGGTGACTATATATACTCCTCAAAAACACAATTAAATAATCCAGCTATTTCCACACCAGCCAAAGAAATCTGGGAAAAGATTAAAGCAAACTCAGCAACAGCCACTCAAAAATGTTTCCCAAGGCACAGCCAACAAAAACTTGTCAAAGCTCATGAGTTATGAACTAATTTGCACAGGGAGAGCTCTTTTGGCAGCAGGCAGGTCCCTGAGCTCCACAGCACCTTGAGCAGCCACACACATGTGGAGACAGCCTTGAGATGAGGCAGCACAGCTCCCAGGAGCCAGCACCAGCCCTGGGCTCTGGGCTCAGAGCACCGTCAATACTGGAGGCTGCTCTGGTAAGTGAAAGAAATAATTTTTTCTCATTTATTTAAAAAGCTGCACTCCTCCCCTCACAGGAAGGAATAAATGCCTAGTGTCTAAGATGTTCCCCATTATGTAGATACTTACCATTTCCCACCAAAAATAACTCAAGCACAACCCCTGCACAATCTCATAACTGTGCCCCTCAAATATATCCTTTCAAGATCCTGGATTAGATTTCTCTCTCTCTGCTTCCTTCCTCTAATCTCCCTCCAGGATGCTCCAGCTCCCTGCCCCTTCCCACAGTTTTAGAGAGGTCCCATTTGCAGGGCTGCAATGCCTCTCACAAAGGAAAGAATCCGCTGCAGCCTCAGGGACAGTGGCATGTAAAACCTGAGATGTCATTCCCACTCTGTGATCTCCCCATTTCTTCTTTCCTCCATGAAAGAACTCTGATACTACTGTAAGCAGCAGATTTAAGTTTTGGGTTTGTTTCTTTTCGTAATCAAATCTTCCATTATGCCCTTTGAACCCCACTGTCCTAATAATAATACAGACCTTCTGTTGGGAACTGTGTTGGTTGGAATATCTGGACGCTCCCTACCTATTTTAGGCAGCTCTTTCCAAACAGTTCAAACTGAAAATTCCCCCACCCCCATCTAAAATCCAAATTAGGCCAAAGAAAGCCTACTATTTAACTGACAGCTTAGCAAGTGGTGTTTCCTGCCCTGTGCACTGCCATGTGGCAATTTGGAAATAATTAACAGGGGGTTTAATCCAGGGAAGGCTGAAAGGAGCTGCCAGGCAGCTCTGCACAGTGTACCTGTGAGACAGCTGGTCACAGCCACAGAGCAGTGCTGCCTCCATCACCTGAACTGCAGCCTCAGAACTGAGCAATCAGATTTGAGACTCTCCAGAGGAATTCAGAGGGGTTTGCTACAGTCTGCCAATTAATTCCAAAGTAATGTCAAAACAAAATGTCAATACAGCAAGTTTGCAGCAAGTAATTTTTCCAGAATTGCATCCTGACATTGTCACTATCATGATTAATGACGAAAGTCTAGCTGTTGGGCATTGAAAAATGCCTACTTATTGGATCTGGTTGAGCATCTGCCCATTTATTCTTTGGTGTGAAAGAACTCAGACTTGTATATTCATGCATATGTCTTCTCAACCTCCATGGACTGCAGACAAGAGTGTATCTGAAGCATGGACTGGACATACCATGAGGCATTTCCTCATAAATTAATAAAATCCAGAAAACCAGCAGTGATCATTCCCTGGGAACAGTTTCCTCTCATATGGTGACAAAAGAAAGCCCATATCAGGGTTATTATATATAGCAATTAAATCCTTCAGCTAAAGCAAAAAATTATTATTTTAATGGAGGAAAAACTAGAACACTTGGTTAAAATGTTCTCATAGAAATGTTAATTACCACAGGCATGAAACAAATGGAAATCAAAGCGTACCATTTCATGAGCACTTTGAAAAGTTTTAATGCAAAAAAAAGTGCTGGAAAGAAACTTTCAATTTTTCCTCATGAATGAAAGTAAATCCCTGGAAATGAAGCTGCATCTATCATGCTGCTAATCAGTCAGCAGCCACAGATGTAAACCATCAATCCAGAGTGTTCCTGCACAAGCTTTCCATAAAAGGTAATGGAATTAATTTGGTTTGGTGGGTACCAAACTGAAAAGGAAAGAAGCCTGCCCTGCTATTCCATCTTGGAGCCCATTGTGCAGAGACAGCAATAATTGCAGGTGGAGCGAACAGAAGCCACACGTGCATTACCTCCATCTCCCAGCTCAGGTTTATCCTTCACTTTTGCCTGCAGCAGATGTGGAATCCTGCCTCTTGACTCCTTTCCTCTGAAAGGGAACAGATCCCAATTGTCCAGGGGGTAACCTTAATTTGCAGAATAATTTCCTGGAGATAGGAGCATGGGTTTTTTCTGTTTCTGCACAGAGCCCCAAGCTGGCAGAATCAGTTGCTGAGTGTCCAAATGCACTGAGACAGCTTCTGCCCTCAGATGCACAAGTGCGCTTCTTGTGTTCAGAACAATTTGTGGTTCTGTACCATATTCAATCTACAAACCAGAACGAGATTAGAAAAGCAGCTCTTGTTTATTTTGTAAATTACACATTACATTTTCCAATACCACAGGAAGTTAGTATGATCTGCTGGGTAACTGTGCAACCCAGTCTTTTGAATATTTGAAGTTACTGATCATCACACCATGTAAGTAAACCCATGATCACTTGCAATTACAGGTGGAACATTCAAAATAGAAATCCCAGCAAACTATATCATACTGCATTAACAAAAAATGCTGATTGAATAATCATGTATGTTACCTTATAGACACTCACATAATTTAAACAAGAAAACTTTTTTTTTCTTTTAACATCATCTTGGTTTCGTTGAACACACTGAGCAAACAGTAAATTCAATCTGATTTTAATCACAGCAAACAGTACTCCACCTAAAGCTGTATTGACTAGTACAAGCAACTTGTTTGGTCTTGGCACATTAAAATACATATTTATATTTTGGTCAATGATCTTCTGGAAGGGAAGGAAAGTATTTTATTTTCCAGCTGAGGAAATCCTATAACTGTAAAGATAATTAGTACAAGGGGAAATTAATAATTAGTACAACAGAAGAAGAATGAGGTTGTAGTCCCTCTTTCCACATTAGTTATGCACAGTCCAGCAAATGACTGAGAAGGAAAATTAAGATGGAAAAGTTACTAACATGAGAGATGAAATCAAGTCTCCCAAGAGTAGAGAATATTCAGTATTAAAAATAATAAAAGAAGGATAAAAACCCCACCAAGGGTAGCAGAGGAGGTGCAGTGGGAGGTATTTCAGCTTTCCAGACTTATCTGTTAGTGCTCTCTGAGGCTGGGCTGAGAGGCACCTGCAGAGAGCCTTCCTGTGGCACGACCCTGCCTCACCCCACCGTGACTGAAACGCTCTGGCAGCCCGGTCAGACGTGCACACCCAGCTGACTGAGCTGGAGGCTGACATGGGAGAGATTTTCCCTGGATTTCAGGAATAAACCACACATCGACATCAGCAAGCGGCTCATACCACAATCTTGAGTATCCAAGTACAAAGAACAAGAACAGAACAAAGAGGTCCATGAGTTTGAGTTCTCAGAAGATCACTGGTGCAGTTTAACATCAGTTTTCTAGAAGTCACCTCACTAATGAGATTCTCTACAATTAGTGGAGACGTGGGTAAGACTTCAGAGGGCAATTAATACTGCTGATAAAACTGCTTGGGATGGATGGATGGATGGATGGATGGATGGATGGATGGATGGATGGTCCCTCTGCTATGAGCTTTACCATAGAATTCCAGGCTGGTTTGGGCTGGAAAGGACCTGAAACATAACCCAGTTCCACCCTCCACTACCCCAGGTTGCTCCAAGCCCTGTCCTGCCTGGCCTTGTACAATTCCAGGAATGGGAAGTCCACTACTGTGCACCATAGAGAGACTTTACATGATTAATTACTTTATTTTGGGGTAGATAAAGCTGCAGAGCTTGTGACTTTTTGCTATGCAAAGGAGAGCTCTATGGGCAACATGAACAAAATTTACAGAATTGTAAGAAACACAAATAAACTGAAGGGGATATTCCTTTACTGGGGACCACAACAGTGCAGAGGCCAGAGACGAGAAAGCAATCATTCCCTTGGAGGTCAACTGGGAGAATCCCAGCAAAGCCCTGAAAAAAATGATGGATTCCATAATTCCAGGAGTTCCTGGCCATCCAGAGGAATGGAGAAGCAAAGTGGTGCAACATCTCACAATTCTGCCAATCCTCTGTTTCACCTACAACACAAACATCTATGAGGGGTGCAAGGTGTGCATGCTGATGGAGATGTTCCTCTCACTAATGTCAGGGTGGCCGCATTGTACATGGGCACGATAAGGACTGTCAGGATGTGGATTTTCATTGTTTTCACGCTCTTCGCAGGGAGCCAAAGCTCTATAAATCAAACAAGATATAAAATTAATGTGCTCTTGTTACATGCAGACCATGTCACACCCTGACCACTGTCTCCCAAGGCCTGATGAACGAGATTTCCCGTTTGGGATGCTTCACCAAGGTAAATGCTCACCTTTAAAATAATATTAAGCAGTACCTTTCCACATCACCTTCCAATCTGCACTACCACATCAGCACTGTTTTTTCCTTCAGTCAGAGATTTTGAGGTGTTTGACTTTATCTTGTTTATGCAAATGCTGTTCTTTTCTTACAGATGGGTATGATCTGTTGGAAGACCTAGAACATTTTATCCCATAGCAAGACTCATTCAAAAGTACCATCTGTTCTTTCTGCATGGGCACAGTAATGCCAGAAACTGTCTGACATTCCATAAATTAAGACCATATAATGGATAGCTCATTGTTAAAGTGAAGCAAGGAATCATTTGGAATCTGATGACAGATTTTGCTGGGGTTTTGCCTTAAAAACAGTATCCAATGTATTATTTTTGGTTTGGTTTTAAAACTTCACATTGGACACTAAACAGCACAGGTGGGTCACAATGTGACTTTAATGTCCAGCTTAATCCCCACTTCCAGCAGGATCCTGTGTAATAACTTCAGGGAGAGAGACCCAGAATGGGCCACCGGAGTCACTGCAACATCAAATTCTGTTCTCCTTTCCCCTGGCATGTGTCTTTTGTAGCTGCACGATACACTTCCTAAGAGAACAGAATTCAATCTTCAAGTTTAAGAGCCATTAAAATATGTCTTATTTTATAGATATTACACTTACTACACTCACACACAGCTCCACACTCTGCCTTTCACTTACTGGTAAGAAACCCCAGCCAGAAATGAACTGCCATTTGCCATTCCTTCCTACACCCCAATGCTAAGACATTTAATCAATAAAAAGGCTGAACATTAAGTCCTGCTATGAGTATGTATCATCTGAGTCAACACAAAAACAGCCTTCATTTGCCATTCATGCAAGAAAACCACAGAATAAAGGGGGCGGGGTGGGGGGGGAGAATTACAGCAAAGAACCCAAAACACACGCAAAAGAAATCAATAGTGTTTCATTGGGAAAAAATGTCTCTCTAGAATGCTGCCCCCAGCATGGGACACAGTGACCCCATGCCCAGTTCCTGGGGTTTCCTGGGGCCAGGCAGTCCCTATCCCCACAGCTGTGGGAGCTGGGCTCCAGCAGATCCATGCAACTCACACTCCTCGCAGCCCAGAGTGTCCCAGTGACACAAACCAGCACACAACACTTGCCACTCCCAGGGAAAGGAACAATCATCTCAAAACTCAATTATTTCAGCCCAGAAAGTCGTCATTTAAGGCCCTGTAACTGTATGTAATCATTACCATCTCTTTGGGAAGCTCTCACACTGCCATAATAAAATCTGCAGAAGCAAAGGCACTTTTAGCCCAACTATTCCTAATCCCAAAGACAATGCCTATATTTTTCCATCACATCAGATCCTGGAAGATGGGGGAAGGGCAGGAGTGTGAGGAGAGGGGGAAATGCAACTTGAGAAGTGGCAAGTGTGTCAAAATCTAAATTACTTGGAGATATTTTGCAGCACAATCCTCCTTTATGCCTGTGCAGCTCGGTTCATATGGCTCACATTCAGCCTGTCACAGTGAATCACTGCTACTCCTTGACTTACATTAACAAAAACAAACCTAACTTTTAGCTCCAGCCTGTGCGGTAAAACTTTGAATTCCCAGTCAAAAGGCCAGAAGTGGCATTAAAAATAATTGTTTTTGTAAGAAGCTCACTTTGAGGAGAAAACAAATTTTTAAAAAAGTCCATGAAGATCGGACTACTAGCACAAACACACGTGATGCTTATGGAGCATTTTGCAAAAAAAGCAAAAAGCTTTGTCCACAAGCAGCGAACATCCAGCTTTAGCAGCCTTAACTAACAAAGCAAACCCGCCCCTCTCTACTTAAGTCTTTAAACTGCATCAAACTGAAGATATTTAACAACAGCTTTAGAGCCTAAAGAAGACTTT
Organism: Alaudala cheleensis; assembly: GCA_013398995.1. Lineage (NCBI taxonomy): Eukaryota > Metazoa > Chordata > Aves > Passeriformes > Alaudidae > Alaudala > Alaudala cheleensis. Next base: position 45,310 of record VWYE01022566.1, on the reverse strand, counting down.
AAAAGTAAATTTGGAAAACAAAGTACAAAAATCAAAGCGAAACCCAGCCAGATACAAACTCTGCAACTACCAGAACACAAGGTACAAAGCAAAGCCAGCACTCAAACAAAGTTATTTTACCCTTCTCCAAGCAAATTTGCAACAAATGTCCGGTTAGGAAAGATTTCTGCTGACCTGTGTATGAGTAGCAATGCAGATGTGCTGAGTTCTCCTGTCACCTTTTGTTCCCAGCCATGTCAGCTGTGCTCTGCTCCAAGTGCTGCTCACACTCCCAAATCCCCTTTTCCAGCTCTATCTTAAGAACTGCCCAGATTTTGTAGTGTAATCTGAGCAGGGAAGTACCATGTGCCTATGATATGGTTAATTCAGTTTTTACCCCCTGCAATGCTTAAAGAAGCTGCTTCACATTTCAAAGCTGAGCCTAGGGCTGCCTGACCCAGGTACAGCCAGGGCAGCACTGAGACTGCCTCCTCCACCCCAGTGGGGCCCTAAAATTTCATTTCCCCCTCCCAGACCCCAGGGGGATTCAGGGGCCGCTGAGCCCCTTGTCTCCCTTCCCCTAGGTGCCTGGTGCAGCGGGGGAGTCCCCACACAGAGGGGACCAGCCCTCCTTGCTGAGGGCCACCACCATACCCATGGCCAAAGCCAAGGCTCTTCACTGAGGCACCTTGAGACCCAGCAAAGCCCAGGGCATCTGGTCTGGGGTCTTTGGCAATGAAGATGTTACACAAGTTGGGCTGGAAGAATCCCATCTGTTCCTCTCCAGTGCTGCCATCAGTTAAGCAATTAACAGTGCCCAAAAACCAAGCCTCTAAACTCTGTCAATTAGCTCTTCTGTTAATACTCTTTTATTGTTATTGATCTGCTTCTGGTTTGAATTTGCAATTATCATCATTCTTGACCAGAACACTACACTCAGAGAAGAAGGGAATGCCTCTTCTTCCCAAATTCTGCACAGGGCAGAGTTACACCCAGTGTGAAGCTGCCAAGCACAAATGCACCAGAGAAGGTGCAGAGAAGAGGGAGAACAATTCTCAAATCCTGTCACTCCTGCTGGTCCAGCCCTAGCCCCACTCTCAGGTCCCAAACACCATGCACCAGCCCCAGCCCCACTCTCAGGTCCCAAACACCAGCACCAGCCTAGCATAGGCATTTCCAGAGCCTTTGGTCTTGTACAGGGTGAGGTGCAGACTGACAAGGGTTGTGCTATTCCCCAGCTTTTGTGCAAGCAAATTCCATGTAATCCCAGTGTCAACATTGTCAATGACCCAACCACTGCCAAACCAAGCTAGAGAGGCCGAGGGAGCCGCACTTGGCAAGGGGATAGGAGGTCTCTGTTACTCTCTCAGCCAGCCCTGGGCCCATGGGGGAGCAGATAGAGCTGCTTTTCAACAGCCAGGAGAGGGCCCCTAAAAGAGATTAAAGGGAAGAAACAGTCAGGGATCTTGGAAGAAGAAAGATGTAAGACAAAAAGATGGCAGAAAACAGAAAACCTTTGGGAGAACTTTAACGCTTGGCAGAAGGCAGCAAAGCAATTTCATGTAAGGAACCTGCTTTTTAAATCCTTGCCCTGGTATTTAACATATTTAACACAATACCTTGTGTGCAATTTCTAACAACTGCATTCTGCATCTTTGAGCTTTCCTGTCTTCAAACTCTTAGGGTTTATTCTAAAGCAAAGGTGAGAGCTCTATCTTCCCTGTTGCATAATTTACTGAACCCAGTTAAGTTTGAAATTAGCATGTCGGTAAGGTAAAATTTGGAATAACGTACCAGACTATTTCAGAGAAAAATATATATTCTTCAAGGAATAATTCAACATCTCAGCTCAGAAATTGGATCTCAATTGGTTATAATGACAATTGCTTACAAAAAAATGCAACAAAAAGGAAGTGAAGTGACCTCAAAGGTTAGGAATGGAGGCCAACAGCTGTCTCTGCTGATGGCTGTGTTTATTTCACAGAATCATGGAATGGTTTGAGTTGGAAGAGACCTTACAACTCATCTCATTCCACCCCCTGCCATGGGCAGGGACACCTTCCACTGTCCCAGGGTGCTCCAAGCCCCATCCAGCCTGGCCTTGGACACTTCCAGGGATCCAGGGGCAGCCACAGCTTCTCTGGGCACCTGTGCCAGGGTCAGGGAATCCACAGCCTGCCCTTCCGCCAGCCCCAGGCACCACCTCCACTGCATCCCAACAGCACTCCGTGGTCCTCGCCTCACCACCTTGGCAATCCAGGTGCCCCATCCCTGAGTGGTGTTGGTGACCCCGGATTTCTGTGCCCCCCAAGCCCTGCAGGTGAGGCCAGGCAGGGCTGCACAGCCAGGGCAGGGCACAACTCTCTGCAGGGAGCCAGCTCTTCACTGCCTCATTTCACTAGCCTGCAGAACAAGCTATAATTCGCTAAAATTATGATTAAGCAAATCTTATTTTTCTCTAAGGCAGCTAATGAACAGCCAATTAAGTGTCTCAGTAATTCTCAAATAACAAAGGAATACTCATGGAGTGACAACCACCAGCTATTTATCAGCACAGGCATGGCAGTGAAAGCCAGCCTGGCTGGAAGGGCAGGAGGTGTGTGACCACCACATCATCCTAAAGCTTTTTTTCCCCACTTCAGATTACCACCACCACCCCATCCTCACTGCTTGATCCCAGGCCTTTGTGCCCACTGGTGTGGAGAGCCCCCGTGGTGCCATAGAGCCAGGGGATGGGAGTGCCCAAGGGACTGGGGACCCCACAGCATCCCCACATCCAGCCAGAGGAGCTGGGCAGCCAGTGCCTGCTGGTTCCTCCTGTCTCATGGTTCAGTTCACATCCTTTCCAGACTCCAAGCAAATCCATGAATGCTTTGTTTTGATCCTAGGCATCAGGGTAAGATTAAGATACATAAACACAACTTAGCACAGTTACCAGAAAAGCAAGGAGTGACATTTTTAAAAGAATCCATAATCTTTGTTTTTTGAAGTATTTCTTCAGTGGGAATTGTGTTGGAGAGAAGAATGCAAAACCTAGAAGTTTCCAAGACAGGGTCATGTGAAATTACTCTATTTCAAGATTTTTCCAAATCACTAACATTTTGACTCTAAATGTATTTGTAAGGATCTGCCAAAAAAACATCAAACTATTCAATTTTTTTTTTTTTTTTTTGCAGTTTGTCTCCTTTTTTCCAAGGTCTTAAAACATGTTTTTGTAGAGAACTTATGCCATTTCTGTAGAAATTTCTGCAATCCACAATGACGTTGCATATTTTTTTCAAGTAAAAAGTAAGTCTCCCAATAAAGAACAAAGAACATCCTTTGTTTCAGACGAAGAATTTCAGGAGAAACCACAAAATGTTCAAGCAAAACATTAAACATTTGTTTTTCCACCCATTTTGCCAACAGTCTAAGTTTTCCCATACTTCTAATATCAGTGTCAATAAGGAGGGGAGGAGACGGAATGAGAGGCAGGGTAGATGGATGACAGTCACTCTGCAACTTAAAACCTGTTAATTAAATAAAGATGAAAACAAGATGTTTTGCAGAAAGCACTTTTCTTCTTTAACTTAGCTTTTCTTTTTTAATGAGGAAACAAGACCTGCTTGATTTACCCATCAGGAAAAAACAGCATTGAGGGAAAACTGGAAGTTGTGTTATTAGAGAAATCCTGGGCTCTGCACCTGAGAACATGCAGCTCTGCAGCCACCTCAGTCACCAACATGACAGTCCTGTCCTTTGGTAAGGCCAAAACATTACTGATGGCAGATGTTATTTAGGCTCCTTAAATTTAGAAAAGCAGGCTTAAAGCCAAATGGAAACATTTCATTTTGAACCCAGCAGAGATTATTTGAAACACACACATGCTTGCCTGACACACTTCACTGCCTGTTTGCACAGAATGGTTTCGGTTGGAAGGGGCCTAAAGATCATCTAGATCCAACACAATTATTGAGTTCCAATTCCCAGTTAGTGGGGTTTTTCCCAGTGCAAAGACATCCCCCAGCTGTGGCAGCAATATGGGACTTTGTGCAGCTGCATGTGAGAGTGCCACAGTGCCCAGCACTGCACGAGCACACAGACAGTGCCATTTACACCTCAGAGACAAGCAACCCCAAACCACAGAAACATAACCAGGAATACCAATAACCAGTACATCAGCTGCCTGCTCTAGACATATGCTTCATCTTCATAGCAAACATCATAACAGGCTGATTTATTTTTTAAATCGTTACAGAAAGAGAGGTGTTGGTAAATTCAAGTAAACCCCAGAGAGTTTCCTTCACTTCACTCTATTTAAATGCAGGAATAGAAGTGATGCACTCAAGTTAACCTGCTTGCCCAGACTGGAGAGACATAATTAAATGTCCTTGTTCTTTTACACATTCTAAATATTCAGACACTTGCAGCACCCCAGGGCATAGTGTGCTATGTCAACACCTTGAGAAGAATGCAAACATCTAAATAAAAGCGAGAAGAGATTGCTTATCGTGCACTTCTGCTGTTAACATCTGCATTTTACAAAAGCTCACGAATTATTACACACACTTTCCACAGGACATATCCTCCTGGATATGCAGGCAGCCATGCCAGGAACCAAACAGCACGTCAGAAAGCAGACTGCATTTTTGCTTTTGCTCTAAAGGCACATGAATGTTTCTGAGCATTCTGCAGCTCCCCTGAGAAGAGCCATTTACTCTACTTAACCAGCTCAGAACTGAGGGGTAAATCCCCCAAACCAGTCTGCTCTGTATCACATTATATCCTTTTCCAATGGCCATCCAAGTTTTATACATTAACCATACCAAAGATCCTACCTTCAGGATCATCAGAATGATGTATGTTGGATGTTGTATTGATTGTGTGATAGAGCTCCATGCACAAGGCAGATGAGATTCGAACAGAACGTGGCATGCTACCAGATGTGAGTGTCTTGGTTATGAAAACTGTGTCAATAAAAAGTTACCCTCCACAGAGCTGGCAGAGCCACTGGGCAAGCTCAGCAGCTCAGCTCCTGCAGGTGGCAGGAGGAGCAGCCTCTCAGTCCTCGCTGATTCTCTTCGTGAAAGAAAGAGACAAACCCAAAAGCAAGCAGGATTATCCTCAGTAGTCTAATTAGTGGCTCGAGATAATCCACTTGGTTTTGTCTAAAGCAAATTAGGAAGAGCTCGTGGGAACTGTGCAGACGCAGTGGCCAGCAGGGCCCAGAGCAGGGGAGGGCTGGCAGTGGTCAGTGGGGTTGGGGATCTGCACAAGCTGCCCACCCTTGACCCCAGGCTCAGGGGGATTTCAGGGAGGTGCATGCCAGTCCAATAACTCTGCCCAGCAGAGCTGCTACCATCTTCTCTGCCAACTCCATTTAGAGCCGGTAATACACTTAGCAAAGCAAACCTAGACTAAAAATAAAACAAAATGGGGCTTTGCTATCAAAGCTAAAATCTGGCAGCCTGTTCCCAGGCAAAATCCTTCACAAGTGATACATTTCTGGAGGACAGCTGGAATAAATCCATGACATTTAATGACATACTAAAAGCAAACCTTGAACAAACAACTTTAAATCATTTGAAATACTACTGTGAACGGATGAAACTCTGCAGCGCTCACATGTTACAATAATCAATCACTTCCAAACAGTGAAGTTTAATTATTTAAAAAAATCATTTGCAGAAGTGGGTTTTTTCCCCAATTCCAGACATATATTTGAAGTAACACTCTCCAGTGAAAAGGTTTCACTTCAGAGTTTTAAAAGTATTCTTTCATTCTGATCTGATTCATGACACCAGCAAAGGAGTTTTTCCAGCTTTCACCTTAATTTTTTTTATTAAGTAACCTCACATCCAAAGCCCAGAGCATAGCACAGAAAAGCAGCAGTCCTAGAAGTTCAAATGTGATTGCCACAGAAACTAAGACAACAAATTGTCTTGTAGCTTAAATGGGAATTCAGATCCCATAGGCATCCCCTAAACCTCTGTCCATGTATATCCAGTATCATCCTAAAAGGTTCACAAATGCTGAGGTAGAAGAACAACTCTGTCATTCCGCGGGTAAAACAGCTGTTCAATGGGAACCACAGAGATGCCCTGCAGGATTTCAGCTGGCCCCACCCTGAGCACCAGGGACCTGTGGAATTTCCCAGGAGGGAAAGCTATGAGCTGGGGGGCAGGTACCAACCTGAGATGATTTAGGCCAGCACAAACAGAGTGTAAGGGGCACACGAAGCAGCTGCTGGCCAAAAGGCCCAGCTCTCACTGAGTGAAGCCTGGGGACACACAGACAGTGTCTCCGGGCTGTGGCTGGAGCAGGAGTTGGCTGAGGACCAGCAGCTGGCTGGTAGTCCCCCACCACATGTCTGGCAGGAGGGACAGAGAGAACATTCACTGTGCTAGTGGAGACTCAGCTAATTCAAGTCAAAAACAAAGGTGGTTTGAGCTAACCTGGCTGGATTTGCAGTGAGGTGGATTAAGAACACCCATAAGACCCCTTCTGCCAGCTCTGGTGGGGATATAAAATCTTTGCTGGTTGTATTTTCTATTTCCAAAATGTCATGTAGGCTTGCCCCAGGAATTGCTTTTTCTCTCTCTCTCCATTACCAGTCTAGACAAAATTGCATTAAGATCCTTTCTTGACTCATGTGTACAGGTGTAACGGGTTAGCAGTTGCTAAAAGGTTTTCTGGATATAGGAAAAAATGAGCTCCTTGTCTCCAAGGTATTCTCAATGAATAGAGTCAGGAGCAAAAACTGGAACTACACTAAAAGAAGTTTCCTGCGAAGGATCACACACACACACACACAAACCCCCAAAAAAATACCAAAATAGGCAGAAAGTCTGCGAGGTGTGGAGGGGCACTTCCTCAGTCTTTGTGTCGCAGACAGGATGGTGTGAGGCACTCGTTGGTGGCAGTCCCTGTGAGGGTGGCCAGCCCAGCCCATGGCAGCTGTCTGGCTGCTGGTGCCACGCCAGGGACACTGCGCTTCCCACGCTCCCATTCCTGGCACCGGGCTGGGCTGGGCACTGCCTGCCTTCATTCACAGGAACGGGCCTGAGCAGAGGCACAAACCCCACTGCACCCGGCAGTAAACAGCAGTGACATCTGCTCAAACACCGCCTGCCCCAGCCGGCCACATCTGCGTGCTGCAGGCAGTGCAGCAGGGACAGGGCTCAGACTTCTCCCTGCCTCGAGATCCCATCCCCAGAGCTCATTAGTAAACAAAGCAGACAGGAATGTATATCTGCCTCAATGCAAACTAAGGGGTGTAATTAACACAGCTTAATTTTCATGAATAATAGGTGAGGTTTGTAACACACAAGAATGAAAACATAGCTCCAAGGGTCTGGTCTTGCTCTGCTCATGTTCAGCAGGAGGAGGAGTGGCCAGGCCTCAAGTAAGCTGCATTTCTTCATGCCTACATTTGTTTCAGCTGTTTGATTTCCAACAGAAAGAAAGACCACAATAACATAAGCAGGTAAAAACAAAACATTTTCTGAGAAGTGCCTGTTCAAGTCTCTTTTGTTTAACTCCTGATCTCTATGAAAATGGAATTGGAAAGGACTTCTTGGGATATTAAATACAGGCCCCTCTTATTAAAGGCAACATGTCACTTCCAGCAGAAGGAAAGGTCAATGGTATGCCAATGAGCTGGAAGGAAATCCACATTTCTAATGCAAGAGAATGGGGGGGAAATCTAAACAAAAGTGAATGCGTGAGCCCATATCATGAGATCAGAGCCTTATCCTAAACATACAGGCTGGTGGCACACTGAAAGGGAGATAAGAGGCACAATAATTAAGAGTCACAGTTCTTTCTGTCACTAGGGATCTGCATACAGCTAAGAAAAACGCCTCAGCACACTCAGCCCTGGGACAGAGGAGGAAGAGGAGCTCCCAGGGCACTGTGAGGCCACCTGAGATCACAGTGGTCCCAAGGTCAAAGGCTCATGGAAGAGGCAGGCAAGCCCCAGCCAGCAGCACTCTGGTTTCTTCTGCTGAACAGCCAGAAGGCAGCTGGAGGGAAGCATGTGCCCACTCCAAGTCTTTCAGCAAGCACCAAAATCTCTGCAGAATGTGAGACACACTTCTAGTTCTGGCAGAAGCAGCTAAATCCCACCTTGTACCCACAAACAATGGGGCAAAACTCCCAGGCATATGCAAACGTTTCCAAAGAACAGTTTGAAAGAGAAGACCAACCCTGTAAAGATCTCTCATCTCCTTGGATGAAGAAAAGAAGGCAGCAGAGAGAGGTGTGGTTGGCAGGAGGCTTGGTTCGGTTTACATGGGATGCAAAATCTGGGGACACAGGGATGGTGGGAAGGGACAGCCAAGGCCCCTTCCATCCCCAGCAGTCCCCATGTAGCCTGTGAGACCTGAGTCACCAGACACGACAGCAGCAAGAGCAACAGGAGCCCTTAAAGCTTCCAGAGCACACAAAAAAAGGCACAAAATCATGGAGTGAAAGCAGCCTGGAGAAGGGCTGTAACCACTCTGCTCCTGCAAATCAGAGGAAGGGATGGCCTTCAGCATTGGTGGAGGGGTTCTGGCAGCATGGAAGCCCCAGCAGTGTCCCCTCCTCGAATGGAGGAACTGTCCAGCAAAACAGTTTTCAGGGAGTGCAACAGCAGGACTGCAACCCAGCCAGAGACAGATGACCAGATGCAGAAGATGCCACTTCCTCACTGCACTGCTACTCCATTGCCATCTACCACCTGAGCCCCAAAAACCAGCCTGCGGTGCAGGAGTGAAGCTACACTCAGGAGCACTCTGTTGAGGCCCCCCTGTGAGCTCACAAGCCTCCTCCAGCAGGGTGCAGCTGATGCTCAGCACACTCACCCCCCAGCCCCCAGAGGGAGTTGTTGTTGCCCTCCCACGCCTGAGCGGGACAGAAAGAGCTTTCTTTGGAATGCCATCTTTAATGCCACCAAGCACTGTGGGGGACTCTCTGCCCATCATCACCTCTCAAAGGCCACCTACACTCAAAGCACAAAACTGCAGAACACCATTTCTTCCAGCTTCGAGTAGGTCAGAGAAATTTAGAAGTGTATAATATCACATGATCATCTAATGCAGCTGGAAAGATATTAAAGTGGACAAATGGAAAGAAAAGAGATCTCTTCAGTCACAAAAACTGATTTAAACTAAAAGAAAACAAATGTTCCTAGTATTTATACATGCTGCAAGGCTACTGCTTGCTTATTATTTCTCACAGTATCACTTGCAGAGTGACCTGATGCAGTGTGCTCAGACCAGCAGTCCCACAGAAGCAGGGTCCCTGGGGAGCTCCCAGGACTGAAGAGCTCCATGTCTTTGCCTTCGGTTTCTTGTCTTTAGTGGAAAAGTTAAAGCTCCGACCTCTGCACTAAACTCAATAAACCCTGCTCGGAGCATTGCCTTCGTGATAGAATACATTGATGCAATTAAAATAACATGGCTCTTGAAGAGTAAGGCAGCACTGGGAAAGCTTTGCCAACAAAGCAATGCCAATTAAAAGTGTGATTTTTGGATTATATTTTTAGACAAACATCAGCCCTATTAATGCTGGTACAAATGTCTTCAAAGTGATTTTGAAGGTCCAGGTGATGCCACTTGAGCAAAGACCCAGTTCAAAGACTAGGGTTTGGCCTCTACAGGCTCCATTCTGTCATTAGGGGAAAATCTTTCATAATAAAACTAATTTCATGCATTCCCCTAATAAGGAAGGTTTATGTCCAAAATCTTCTCAACAATTTTACACCCATTAACTGTATACCACGAGCTGCAGTTTTTGTTGTTCAATGACGTAAGTTACAAGTAAAGACACATTTATGGGATGTGCCCATAGCTTCCATTTGCATCTGGAAGGACTGGGATGCCTAAAGCAAAGATGTGCCATTGAGGAGGAGCAGGAAAGGAGAGACCTCAGGTGCTGATGGTCTGCTAGAAAACCACACAATCCCAAACACCGCCCCTCTGCTCATCGCCTGTGGCTGCAAAGAAACCAAACTCGACTCTAATATAACTTGGCAATCAGGGTAACTTTCCTTTCCAAAGAAAATCAAAGGTCGAGAGAGAAAATTCGATACCAGCGGGGCACACACCAGCTCCTAGGCCCTTCCTGCAGGTGTTACAGACCGTGTGCCCAAACCCTCCTCCTCTGATCTCATCCCCGGGGGTCTCACTCGGGGCAGCGCCAGGCTCCTGCTCAAGGCTCTGAGCGCCAAGGGCAGGAGATAAGGTGAGGGGAGCACGGGGGCAGAGAAGCGGCTGCCTTTGGCTCAGCCCTGCACGACTCAGTGATCCTGCGGCCGGCAGTGCCGATTTCTGCACTGATCCCCCGAGCCTGGTCCCCAGAGCGCCCCAGCACATCCCTCCCTGTGTCCCTGCACCTCCCCGGCACAGCGCCCGCTCCATTTAAACGCCGCTCGCTCCAGAAATCCGAGCATACCAGCAAAAGCAGGCAGAGAGCGCTTTTCTTAGCTCTGCCATGTACTTTCTCCTCTTCCTTTGGAACTCCCCATTGGTTTTCGCTCGGCTCACGGGAGGCTCGCAAGCCTGCACGACTCGGCGAACGCGTTTCAGGAACAATCTCGCCCGCTCTCCCCCCAGCGCCAAATGACATTTGCTTTGCAAACACTCCCCCCGCCCCGCGGGCTGCTCTCGCCTCCACCCATCGAGTTGTTTTCAATGAAGCAACAGCTAGGAAAACATCCACAGCAACTTTTTTTCCTATGATAATTTCCCACTTTCAAACCAACAGAGAGGAGTGGGGGAAAAAAAAGAAAAAAAAAAAAAGAAAAAGGAACAGTGCAAGGAAATATCCGCGTGTTTGTCCCGAAAAGGGCTTTGGCTCGAGGGGCCGCAGCGGCTCCGGGAGCGGCCGGGGCTCCGCGGGACCGCCCCGCACTTACCGGGCTGCGCCGCGCTGCTCGCTGTGCGCTCCGCGGGGAAGGGGCCGCGGGACCCCGGAGCCGGAGGGAGGGGCCGGAAAGCTGCGGCGGGGCCGAGCGGCGCCGGGGTTTGTCCGAGCTGACACCGGCCCGGCGGGACCGGAGCCCCGGGCAGCGCCGCTGGACACGCCGGGACGAGGATGGGATGGGATAGGATGGGATGCTCACGGGGACGGTTGCAGCTCCCAGACGAGCTCCAGGGGACCGCGGCTTCAAAGGACAAAGAAAAAGCTAGGGGTGAGAGGTGAGCGCCGCGCCTGCCCCGGGGCCGGGGGGCCTCACCTGGCTCTGCGCAGGTTAACCCCGCCCTGTCGAACAAAGGCGGCTTCGGGGTTGTTCTATAAGAAGGGCTTTGCAATTTCTTTTTGTCCCACTGCTGCTTACTGAGATCTGAGTAGCCCCAAACTCACCTGGCCGTAAGCCCTCAGGGAAGCATTTGGTGATCGGACCCCGATCTGGTCATCCAGAGCGTCCCGTTGTCGTGTGACAATAGCAACTTTTTACAGAAACCCATCCTGGGATACATCAGGGGCAAGTCCCTGGGACGAACGAAGTCCCTGCAACAAACACTATGTCATCGGGAAAGCATCCCTCCTCAGAGGGTCTCGGGAATAACGCCGGTGCTGCTCCCTGCCAGGCAGTGGGCTGTGCCTGCGAGCTCAGGGGGCTCAGCCGGAGGGAGCCGCTTGTCCTGCATCGAGAGCTCTGGCCCCTCTCTTTGGGCGCTAGGCTCGGCTTCCCCCTGCATTTCTGTCCCTTCAGTATCAGCTGTTTCCAGCCCTGAAGCTCTGTCCCTGGAGCACTCAGACACACAGCTGGGATGTTTATACACTGCAGGGCTCCTCTACTTCTCAGGCATTTGGTTATGGGAAGGAGAAACCCTGCTTGGTGCCTACCAGAACTGTTGGCAGGACAGCTCTGCCCAGGCTTGCAGGGAGGAACAGAAGGAGCGTGGCAGTGTCCCACCAAGGCCACCCATCCACAGCCCAACAGCTCTGCAGCACCAGCCTGCCCTGGCCCGGGCTTGTAGACAGCTGCAAACAGCTGGTGGAGGCATCAGAGCATCCATGGCCTGGCTGCCCAGGTTTGCATCTCCCAACAGCCAAGGGATCCAGCAGAATCCACTGCTACAATCAGAGGTGGTAGCTCCCTACAGTGCTTGGTCACCCTCCTCCTCATAGCAAAGTCAGCCTGGCCCAATCTATGACACTAAAAATTCAACATTTTGAGGAAAGTTTGGAGCTGGACCTGTCCCTCAACTCCAATTCACAGGCAAGACTGAAGTCTGCACAGACAAAATGTGCATACAATTAGGGAAAAGTAGCAGGGTAAGAGTTTCCATTTCTAAAATGTGGTATCCCGTCTCCAATACAGGCAGTGCTTGGGAAAGTGGGACTGTGCTATTGTGTGATGCTGCAGTGTATGTGGGAAGGGTCCTGGTGATTGCTGCTGGACACCCTGAGGGATGGACCAACTTCAAAAAATCATTGTGTAACTTTACCCAGAGAGAAAAAATGGTATTTACTTTGTAAGCAAACAATAGCCCTCCCAAAATGTTCCTAAACAGTCTTGAATTTCATCTGGAGGGAAAATGAAAGCATAGAAAGACCAGAGGACTCTGATTTTGCTGTCCCTCTGTGGAGATGCAGTGTGAGCACTGCTGCTCTGGAAGCATGGTTACAGTCCCCTTAAATGGGGGACAGCCCATGAGTGCCCCTTGCTGGCCCCCACTGCAGCAGGAGCAGAGGGGAGCAGCAGAGCTGGGGCAATGCTTTATCTGGGCTTTGCACCGAGACTGGGACTGAGCTGAGAGCGAGCCCACATCTCCCAGCTCAACACCCTGAGGAAGACCAGGAGAGACCACGGAGTCAGGACTATGATAAATCTAAGCCAGGAACTAAACAGGAGACTCCCAAAATCACTCCAGCAGCTTTTCCTATTCAAGACATGATGCCCTAAGCATGGTAAAGTCTGTAGATAGGTTTAAATTCTCTAACCAGACCAATTGATGCACATGGGAGATAATTCAGCAGCTTTCAGGCACCCAAATCCTTCCTCGGATCAAAGAGGGGGGTGCAAGCTGCACCTCACCAGAGCACCACACACCTGGATAAACTCAGGAATTCCTAAACCTAACCCAAAAATTGGAGCCCTTTGCTGGTGGCCTGTCCTCAGGCAGTGCTTTCACTCAATTTATCCAAGTTTTAAAATTACTCTGTTTCTGAGACATATTTTTAACGCCATAAGGTAACTTAATATATTTTGCTTTGACTTCAAGTGACACTGAAGAACTAATACATCCAGGATTTAATGAAGTGAGGCTAAATGCAAATATCCATCATTTCTGAATGAAAGAAAACCAACAGCATTGTCTGGGGACTGAAAGGATAAGGCAGGTCATTTGAATCCACACAAAGGCACAGCAGCCATCCTCATGGGTGGGATAAGCACATACCCACTCAGGGACTAGCTTTGGAAAGCAAAATTAACTCTTTGGAAGTCTGATTTCAGAAGAAAAATCTGGACTTGAATCCAGGCCCTGTGTTTGCATCTCCAGCTCTCCTAAAGCTCTGAGCTCTGCACTGTGCACCAAAGGGGAGAGGGTAGCACTGCCCCCCTTCCAAGGGACAGGCAGGGAACCAGAGCAAAGAAAAATCTCTGTACATGGGGTGATTAATCCTTGGCCCACCTAGAAACAGCTTATTTTCCAAATAAAAGCTTCATAGAAGAGGAACCAAACCAGAAGAGAGAAGATGTGCCATTTTAAAATTCCAGAGCTAAGATAAAAAAAAAAAAACTAAAAAAAAAACACTCTAGTGATTCCTAAGCAACAATTTCCTAATTGCAGACCAGTGGAATGACACCACCAGTGTCCTCTGCCCCTGTAAATGGTAGGAACTGTTTTGCCACATCTCTTTTGTGACCCTCCCTTCCACATGGCTCCGGCATTCCCACTTTAAAGTGATACTACTCTGGTTGAACAGCCATGGAGCAGAGCAGACTCAGACTGAAATATTTGTTTGTGTGTTCTCATCCAACCAGATGACAATTTTCAGAATTTGGGGAGATGTCACAAAGCAACAGAAAACAATGTCCCCTTGGCCAAAGTCAGACCACTCCACAGCATGCCTTTCATTGCAGTGTATGGTTGAGAAACATAAGAAATGCACAGCTCACACAGGAAAAGCTTTCAGAAGATGTTGCTGCTTTAAAATACCAGAGAGCCAGAATTCTAGCACATTTCATACAAGAGACACCGACTAGCTCAATTCAAACAAATCAATTCCAGCCTGTGCAGAAAAGCTCATACCATTCTGGGGACTTCTGATCACCAGGACTTGTAAAAGGTTGCTGGGACCTGCACAGTTGAACTTGTGACAGGGAAAAGGTAAAGAAGCAGCTTACAGGAGAAGATTCCTGCAGTGTGAAAATAATACCCACCCCAGCAGTTTAGGAGGGAAACAGCACCTCCCTTACCTTATCATCAGCCAAATTTTCTGCAGGTGTTTAGTCACACTCACTCTCTGCTACACCCATTCAGTGTCCTGAGAGGGAATCAGATCATACAAGTGAAATGGAGTAAATCCTAATTCTTCAAGCCAGAAGCAAGCATTCCTGACAGTAACTTGCCATTAATATAATGTACAGGCAAGGCAAGGGCACTTATAAGCAGCATTTGATAAAGTATTCTTTCAGATTCTGACATTTTACTGCCAGTGTCTTGAGAAATGTACCCAAATGTAACATCAAAAGGCTCTTTGAGGGAAATAGCAGGAAAATTATCTTTATTTTAGAACCTGATTTGAAACTGTTCCTGGTTCTCAAACTTTTTCACCTCTAGTAATTGATGGAAATCAGCACTCTGATGCCAGCAAATGTCACCTCAGTGAGGAGCCTTCAGATGGCAAAGGCAGCAAGCACAGCCAAGGCCCTCCCACTCCCCACAACTGTAGAAACAGCCCCTCTTCCAGGGCTGATCACCTTCACTTGTGTCAGACATAAAGTTCCCAAGAAACCCAAACCAAGCGTGTCCCACTTTAGCTTGGACTGACTTCCAAATAGAGGCTCAAATGTGACATCCATGCAAGGAGTGGGCAAAGTGGTGGTTTTCCCCTGCTGGTATCTCCCATTTCCTCCTGGCCATCCCAGCTCCTCTCACTGGATCCTCTGTACCTGAACATTTTGAGAGTGAGGAAGCTGAAGATGTAACTGAAACAATGCATTTCTTCTTATTGTTTTCTCTTTTGAAACTGTTCAGTTTTGACCTTGAAAGTTTTCAAAGAACAGGAGAAGCTCTGGTTCTTTCCATGGTAGATGAGCTGACTAATGCAGGCTGTCAAAATCCACTTTAGATTTGCTGCAGCACATTACATACAGGCTGTAAACAAAACAAATATCCAAGATAAGAGTGACCATCAGCAGGCTGCACCCCGTGGAATCACCCTCTGAGTCACGACTGCTGTTATGCCTCTGAAACATGCTCCCAATTTAGAAAGGATAAAGTATTGAAAACCTTTTTCAGCAGAACTTTACAAACATTTAAGGTTGCCAACCAGGACCCAGAGCCCACGGGCTCTTTCTGTGCGGGCTGTTTTTATGTGGTTTTATTGCACCCACACCCAGCTCTGTTCTATCAGCAGGCTCCTCTGTGGGTGCAGAGATCTGTCAGCACTGCACCCAGCCTTGCTGGGTGTAGCAGTGGTAGGACACAGGAGAGACTCCAGTGGGAAAGCCAGAAGGGAAACAGAGAGGAAGAAGACAACAAGCAGGAGGAAGTCTAGAAATTTGTGAAGGCATAATTCTGAGCCAGGATATTCCCACCTAGATTCCAGCTGCAAGTTCACCTCACCTGTAATACACTCCACTATCCACCCAAAATCAGTGGACTGTGTTTTTATCCCTGAGGTGGAGTGTGATTTCCATCTGCTATTTCTGCATTATACTGCATAGGAAGTCTCATCTCCCAAGCTCTGCTTTGGTGTCTGGAGTTCCCTGCTGCCTTTGCCCACTCACTGAACTACCAGAAAATTGCCAGAAACATCAGCCCTTCAAAACCACTCAAATCATAAACAGGACCACCTCTGTCTCATCTCCAGTGCTCACAAACATGGAGGGAACACTGCTTAAGCCTGCCTCATCTCCCTGCTCTGCAGCAGGATCTCAAATCCCACTTCCCACCTCCTTTTAACGAGGCCATGGCTTTGTCTCATCCCCTCCAATCCCAGGTGCTGCTCTGTCCTCATACACACAAGTCTGTCCCAACCAACACCTGCATTTTTGAGAGGAGCCTGCTGTGAGCCCAGCCAGGTGACACACAGGACAAAGGAGAGGCTGTCACTGCTGAGGAGAGGCTTCCAGCTGAGCCCACACAGGCAGAGACCTGCTGCCAGGGAGTGTGGGTCCTTTGCAAGCTGCAAGGTACAGCAAGGTCCCATTTGACAACGGGGTGCATAAACCCTTAAAATTACTCATCACAGATCATCATTTTCCTCTGGTGAATGGTTTAAATAAAAATGTTTGCACTGAGGCCAGGAATGCAGGGTCTGAGGCCAAGCAACATCCTGCAATGGTAATAAATACCTACTACACAAATAAACTACCAGAATGGCTGTTTCCCCAGATGTCACAAAATTAGCCCATGCTCTTTGATGCTGCCTGCTATCCCAGCCTCAGGCTCGCAGCACCTCTGCCACAGAAAACCAGTCTTCTATTAAAATAAACCAATTGGGATGGAAACTGAAGTGCTGTTATTGAATATGCCGCTATTGTCATTGCTATTGCCTCACTTGTTTGAAAATGCCAATGATCCAAAGCAAAAAGTAAGGCCATGTTTTGACTGCTGTGGGAAAAGGGGTGACAGTCACCAAGTGCTGGCAGATCAGCTCTCTCCAGCCAGAAGGAAGGCCTCACATTAGAGGCCTTGCAAATTGGAGAAGGTGTGGAGCTAATAAAAACTTGAACCAGCCTGGAAACCTGATGATTAAATCTTGGAAAGTTGAAGGCTATGTGAGCTGGTTAGTTCTGACTTCTGCCGTGATGGATCTCTAACAACATGTGAAAGTTATCATCTCATTAGGCAAACATCCCCATTGTTGGGCAGCAC
Organism: Alaudala cheleensis; assembly: GCA_013398995.1. Classification (NCBI taxonomy): domain Eukaryota; kingdom Metazoa; phylum Chordata; class Aves; order Passeriformes; family Alaudidae; genus Alaudala; species Alaudala cheleensis. Next base: position 28,310 of record VWYE01022566.1, on the reverse strand, counting down.
AGACAGACAGACAGCCAAGTTCTGAACAAAACCAGCTCACAAGCCCCACAGGGACTATTTGGAAATCTCATCCTGCACAAATATACACAGTTCACACAAAATCACCTCAGCTCAAAGTTAAAAATTACTCCTAATGTTACCTGCTCTGGAAAACCCAGATGCAACGTTTAATTTTCTGTTTTTCCACCATAGCTGAAACTGCAGCATTGGGGCTGGATCTATGCAAGAGGCATCCACATACTTCCTTGCTGAATTTATGGATGCTGCTGTGCAGGAATATAACAGGGCTGGAATACTGTGCAGCCCTGGTTAGTTCATGCTTTAAGGCCAGCCCACAACTGCCTTGGCCATGGCTCCTGTTACTACTGAAGGGAATATCTGACCCTATAAATCAGACAATAACAACACCCCTTTCACAGCTGTCTCCAGTCTCCCCCCTGAAATTTGGCTGGGTGTTTACTTTGAGATTCAGAACACACATGTAAACTGTTTAGGGATGTTCCTATTTCCCTGTTTCTTGTTACAAGTGCCAGAGAGAATGAAAAATGTGGCCCATTAGTGTTATAACCATCAGAAGGAAAAAATAAACAAATAGGAAAAAGACCCTGCAGCAAAGGTTTGACCTGTAGTAGCCCAGCCTGTTTCCCCAGCATGTCCCAGTTGCTGGGGCAGTGCTGCTCTGGGAGAGGTTTTCAGGCAGCACTGGGCAGATCCCAGGTCCCACTCCAGTGGTCTCCAGTGTAAACCATGAACATCTCTGTGAAAGATAAAAAGTCATGGAGGAAACTGTGTTTGTTTATTGTTGTTCTTAACGTGAGATGTGAACACTGGGATTGCCAAAGCACTGGGGTAGCTGCTCACCAGGACAGATGCCTCTAGCCACGCCTCTTTCTTGCTTTCTTCTTTGGAAACACCTTCAGAGCACCATGGCAGTTTCCATTTCTTGTGGTTTTCACACACAAAAAGAATCCCTTTTCCCTGGTCCCGAGGCTGAGGGGGCAGAGAAAGGTCAAAATGCCACAAAGCTGTGAGGAAAGAAGTGTCAGAAACAGCCCACTGGCACTCAGGAGAGATGAGGGGGAGGAAGGTGTTTTATGTTTCTGGTTATCTCTAGCAATAAATTAAACTGATTTTCCCCCTAACTGCAACACTAATGCTTCTGTGGCAAATCAGCACCACTCACAGAGAAATTGGAAAAGGTAATGGATATTTCCCTCTTCAGTGTTATCTAGACAGAGTAGCACAAAACGTAGTCAGGAATTACTGCCACAAGCAGAAAGCCTGGTGACATTTGTGATGAGAGTGGCCACAGCTCCTTACAGTCACAGACAAAGCCATCCCAGGGCCAGCACCCTATATCCCACCCAAGGGGATGCCCTCAAGGTATGGCAAAATCCCTTCTCTACTGTACAAGGGAGCTCTGATGTTTAACCAGAGCTTGGGAGCAGCTCAGGGATCCTCTGGAGCCCAGGACAGTCTCATTCCCACCCCTGCACCCTGGTCTGCAGTAAGAAGTGATCCAGCAAACCTTCAGCAGTCTCCACATGAGGCGCAGAAAGGCTACATTTAACCTTGCTATTAGTTAAGAAATTTTTTTAATTTTTTATTTTACTGAGACTTATTTGTGGGCAAAAAAGCTCTTTGCAGGAAGAGTGCGTGGGTTGGAGGAGTGGGAGAGAGCTGTGAATAGATTCAAGTCCTTCAGCAATAACCAACAGTCTGCTCGAGATGTAAATTTATCCTTTTACCACTGAGATCTTTAGGATGTGCTGAGACCTGAGCTGATACTGGCTTTTTTTTTTATTCTGTGTAGACCTTTATCTTTAAATAATAAACCAACACTTTGCCTTATGCAAGGCAATGAAGAGAGAGTGAAAATATCCTTAACACCAACATTCTTTTTATGTGGCATCAACACAGCATTTAATAAAAAGCATCTTCATATAGTAATAGTTTAAAGTTTATTTTCCAAACAGAGCTGTTGTTTGCCTAGAGTAATGTAAATTTGCAGTTCTTCTTTGCACTTCACAGACAACGAGGGAAAAAGATATTAGGATCTCCCCAAAGGAGAGATTTAATTGTAAAATAAAGCACTAAGTATGACATTTAGCTGAGGCTGTAAAGGCTACAGTAATTAAAAAATACTAAAACATATGGTGCACTTCATGAGGCTGATTAATATGAGCTCCCAAACTGAACCTTTTTGGTGCATGAGAGAAACAGACAGAAATTCTTCTCTATCTTTAACCATTAAAAAAGCTTTTGCTGTAGTCCTCATGAAGCAGGAATGGCATTCCCATCTCAATTCACGTAATCTGGAGGAGAGGGATTTCCTTTCACCTGCCATGTGAGATATGGGCAGCTGTTCTGATCAATGAGTGCTTTTCTGATAGGGCACGAGGGAAGGAAATTGCCATGATTGGTTTGTGATCGCCTGGCAGCCGATGCCAGCACAGGATAGTGCCACATTTGGCTGCAGGAGTGTCTGATAGGCAACACTGAGGTCACACTTGGAGCACCCTCCCTAATCCCACATGCTGGGTCATATTTCAGTGATTAGAGGAGCACTGTGGACCACAAGGAGCCCTTTGCAGCAGGCACCAAGCTGGAGATGTTGCAATGTGGTCAAATCCCAGAACAGCAGAGATAGAAACAAAACAAACACAAACCACAACAACAACTTGTGTAATCAGATTGTTCAGAGGAGCTGGGAGCCAAGTCCCTAGCTGGTGCTAAACAGCATAGCTCTTTCTACACTCAATTTCTCCATTTTGGGTTCAGTTGTCATAATTTCATAGCTTTAAAGCTCTACCTTCCCACTTGAACATGCAGAAAATCTATAAACTCTGGGCCACCAGCCTGAGACTGTGTTTTGTGAAAATCTCTGCTTGGCTGAAATCCACAAAAGCCTTTTCCAAACATTTCCATCTCTTGCTGCTGGGTGCTGGATGTAGAGTCTGTTTCTGGCAGTGTGTCCCTACCTGCTGCCCAGCTCAGCCCTCCAGCTGAGAGGGCACTGGCAGTTGAACTCAATCTGATCAGCATTCACAACTTTTTGCTTTTCAGGAAGATAGTACAAAAGGAGGCCAAGGGAAAGGGTGTATCTTTTTTTTCTGTTCCCTGAAAGGGTGGTCAGAAAAATAAGAATATCATCAAAAGGCAAAAATACAAATATATGAGAAGAAAAGCAGATAAGAAAACACATCTGACTGCCCTTGAGCAAAATATTATTTAGCACTCTCAGCTTGCTCCCATAACCGAGGCATGTGATGTGATATATTGTAGAATCACAGAATCACAGAATGTTTGGGCTTGGAAGAGACCTTAAAGCCTATTGCCCCCAAATCCACAATTCAAATCTTAATCACAAGTAGCAGCACCCACGAGCCTGTGCTATCACAACCATGCCTGGTGTAATGACAGCCTCTCACTGGCAGAGTGGCTGCTCCACCCCACACAAACTCAGCTGGGAGTTCCACTCACTCAAAGGGGCCCCTTCAAAGGCAAGGAGAGGGATTTTGGCACATTTTCTCAGGTGGGAAGCCTGAAGCTTGTAGCCAGCACTATAAGACATCATTTGCCTGATTAAATTATGTCACTAGTGGAGAAAGGTGGGCTGATCTTGCAGACCTGAAAAGCAATAAATATCAGTTGCAGCAGCGATAGAGAGCAACTGCATTGCAACGAGTAGCCCAAACCTTTCACAAAGGAGTGAAAATCCTCTCTGAGTTACACCTTTACTGAAAAATAATAGCAAGCTCATTAATGCTGGTGGTTTGTTTCTCTTTTTTTTTTTCTCTTCTGTACTAAGTAACATGGAAACAGAAGAAAGAGGATAATTTCTCTGGTACTGTAGTGCTTTCTGACTGTGACTATTTCTGGATTCCCCAAACCTAACATTTGCAGTATGATCCCAGGAGAAAAATGTGTGGTTTGCATGTTTAGGGAAAAAAACCCCCTCTGATTAATTTGTGCAGATTTGCATATAAATGACTTTCAGGCTCAGCATCCCTCATGATGGCAAGTCTGGTTTGTGACTCCCAACTGTCTGTGGTCTCCAGGAATCACAGCAGCCTCCAGGTACTCTCTCAAGCTGGGTTTGCTTCCTTTGAGTCTGAGCTCAAAGGCAAAATATGTTCTCTTCTACCAGATGCCTTATTTAGATGTGATTTACATGTGGGAGAAAAGCGTGAGAAATATCAATATTTGCATTTTAAACATGATTTCAGGATGTCTGTCGTGGTTAATTCATCTGTTTTTTGGCTCTTGCATGCATTTAGTTCACTTTTCTTTGACTGCACAAGCATATGGGTCTCATTAGCTTAATGATGCCCTTATTTATCCTTCATCCTTGCTGGCACTTCTTAATCTGCGGAATGGGGGTGTTAGGTGAGCTGTGCTGATATTCAGAATTATCCATATCATAGCCAACCTGATTGGCAGGTCAGTGACCCCAAGGAGATTTTAGATGGTGATCATCTCATTTTTTTCTTTTCAGGTCAGATGTGGCATCTTTGTGCCAAGCAGAGGTTTTGGAGAGGGAAGGCATCGAGGACAGCTGAAGTGTTTCCTGAAGGTGTCTCAGGACTCATGGCCTCCAGGTTTTCATGTTCTGGGTTGTTGTCTCGGGTCCAATGTGGCTCACAGAAACAAACATCCCTCCTGCTGGATGAGATCACATCCTACTCCAGCAAAAACCCAGAGGGGAGGGAGGAGCAGCCTCCACAGGTGCTGGGAGTCCCCAGCTTAGCACAGGCACCAAGTGTGCTGCTCACTGTCCCAGGGGACACTGGGGTGTCACAGATGCTTCCCTGGAGCCCAGGGCAACCCCCAGGGCAACTACCACACATGGCCTCCTCCAGCTTTGGTTTAAGCTCTATGACAGTTTTCCCTTGATGTCTCTGCAGGTTCCCTAATCCCCTTGGTGAGTTCCACAGGATCATGCCTCTGAGAGTGACAGAATAGCAGGTATTTTACCTCCTCCCTAAAGGACAAGAGCTATAGATACATAAAATCATTAAATGACTAAGCCATTAAAAACTATGTGCTTAGGTATGTTCAACAGCCTCGGAGCCCTCATAGAGAAGGTGGGAAAGGAAGAAGTGCTTCTTGGAAAAGCTACTGGGGAAACAAAGCAGCTGCCTGTGCTAACAAAGTTCTGCCACAGCCATTGAACACGCCAGGCTGAGCCCACAAGCACAGGAAATACGTGGGTAATTCACCACTGACCAAGTCAGTGAGTCATAAAGTGTTCTGAGCTGGAAGGGACACACAAAGAATGTCAAGTCCAACTCCTGGCCCTGCACAGGACCCCCAAGATTCCCACCACGAGCCTTAGAGCAGTGTCCAAACTCTCCTTGAACCCTGGCAGGCTCAGTAGACTGGGTGTTGTGTGTAGCTCACAGCCCCAGACCTGTGCAACACTTGCAGGAACACTCCAAGCATGTCTCATTTTTCACCCTAATCCAACTGATAAAAACAATAAAGCAGCTTTGACCTTCCATATAAATTGTTTACTTTACTGCTTCCATGGCTATTTGTAGTTCTCCTCTCACCTGTCCTGCAGCCTGGGTGATGACAGATCTGGAGGCAGGACACTTCCACCACCACACAGCAACACCTGGTCCTCTGCTGCTGACACCTGCCTGTGGCTGCTGTCACAGACTTCTTCACAGCAAATCCCTGTGGTGGTAACAACGTGGAAGCATTAACAACCACCTGACATGCCAGAGATGAGAAAATTGTTGAAAACTGCAGCAACTGAATTTCTTGGCTCATCAAATGGTGTTGAACACTCTTCCCCCCACCATCAGATTTCACACTAGAGTCTCTCACTTTATCTTTCTGCAGTTCCATTGCTGCTGACAAGCTTTAACTGTGCAGCAGGATGTAGTGGTGGACAGTTGGTTCAAAAGCTTCACAAACCCCCTGCCACTGGGGCTTTCTAGCTTTTCACCTGCCCATATTGTGCCTCCCAAATTCCATCTGGTAAACCGCCAAAATTATCTCCTGATTTAAAGTCTGCTTTGTACATGATACACAAGAACATAATTTCTGTAAAAAACAACTTTGTACCATAAAGAGAAATAAGACATGAGAAGGATTAAACAGAAAACTGGTTGTATTTCAAGAAATTGGTGCCTTGACAAAGAGCCATCAGCTCCCAAAAGCAGAGATGCTTTCTTTTCAGATTTCTGCATATAGCCAGGAGAGATATCTATAATAAGTAATGCCACTAAGATATATTTATTTAAAAAAAACAAAGCAAAATAGCACCCTCCAAACTAAAGTCTTCTATATGCAAGGGGAAATAAGGATGATACATTTTTACAGCAAAATTCACTCTACTGCAAAAGGAATGTCCCTGGGGCCCAGGGATTACATGGTTTATCCAACCTGTCCCACTCCCTATTCTCTCCTGCTTCTGCATCTCCCACACGAGAGACTCCCCCAGCTCAGGGTGCTCGAGTTCACAGGAGTTTGCAGTCTCATGGGAACTAGGGAATGCTCAGAGATCCATTTCCATGTAGCTCAGAGAGACAAAGTAGAGTTCTGAGCATGTTCTCATGGAGAGGCTGGGTTTGCACACATTGCTGGTTCCATCCTAGGCAGATGCCAAAGGCAGAAGATCCCCACTTTTCCCAGGGGCCCCGTGGGAAGACAGGCAGCTCCTGACAGGCCACAAGTGCTGCAGACCTCCAGCCTCCTGGGCACTGCAAGGCATCTTTAGCTGATTTCCCCTCATTGCATACATGGCCCTTGCCATTTTTGTTGCCTTCATTGTCCATCTAGGACTGTAATTAAATAGGTATCTACCTACAAAGCATCTAAAAACTGGAGAAAGTCATTAAATATGACATATTTCTGACAGGGGGAATGCATGCTGAGCTCAGAGCAGCCTCTCCCTGGGGTCCCTTCTTCTGTCATTTACCAATTCTGTCTTAATAGAGGACCCTAAAAGGCAGGGGAGAGCTTCACTCATCCAGAAAAATAACTTTATAAAGCAGTTGGTTGCTGACACACTCGCAGCTTCTCTCAGTTCTGAAGTGCTGTGCACAGCTCTCAGTTCCACAGGAGCTGGGACACGAGCAGTAAAGCAGTGGGTATCATCATTCTGGAGGAACATAGGGAAGAGAGGAAATCAGGCTCACTTGACATTCTGTTTGTGCTTCTGGCATGGCAGTAACAAATGCCGTGAAAGTGCCAGGACAGCTCTAAGCCCAGAAAAGAGAAGAATCTCACCAGAATGGCAGGAACTAAAAAGCAGAGGTAGTGACTCTGCAGTGCCAATTTAGTTATAGATGGAATGCCAAAAAGAGCATTCAGTTGATCTATGATCCTGCCTGGGAGTGAGGCAATGTGAGCACCAACAATGAGATGGGGCTGGTAAAACATGCGCATGTACAGCCTGCAGTATGAAATGGGAACCAGGCTCCCCCACATCAGCAGCCCCACCTGGGCTTCTCCCTCCCCTCCTGCCCTGGAGCTGCCTGGCCAAGGGCCTGTTTGACATCATGGTTTAACCTGAGCAAGCTGTTCTGTATCTCTTTAACTGACTACAGCCCAATAGTAGGAAATGTTCCCTTAATATTTGGAGAATTAATGACGCATGAGTAATGCATCAGCCTGATCCAAGAAATGTTCCAGTATACTCTCATATTGTCAAGTTTTTCCAAACACCTAATTTCACAAGTACCCACAGAATACTGGAAGTGCCCATCTGAAGAAGCAGTGGCTGTGACTGGGGCAGCTGAGGCTGTCCTGCTCCCTGCAGGCTCACCTGGAGTGTGACAGAGAGGATCCTCACCAGGCATCTGTGACACTCACAGGAGGCTGCGCGGCTTCTGAAACTCACTCACACAAGTTTTTGTGTTGATTTAGAATTTGCAAAGAAACTTTTCCCAGAGAGCTGTCCACAGGCATGGACACTGTCTCTGCAGCAGCATCTCCAGGCACTGCCTGTGCAGCACAGCTCTCCCTGGGAATTTCCAGCCCTCCTTGCTTCTGCTCTGTCAAACCACAGGATTCCTTTTAACTCAAACCCTCCTCCTAATCAGAATTCCTCGGACTTGAAGAGGTTTTGGGACTCAGAAGATCTAAGGGGCTTACTTCATGAATTGCATGTTTTGTCTTGCTCCTGCTGGTTTTTGGTAAGATGACACTCACCAGTCTGCCTCTCTCTCAGTGTCTGCCAGGTGGGTACCCTCACCAAGGTATTCACGTGGTTGTGTTACAATGCAGGCAGCTTCCAGGCAGCTTCCATGTAGCTGGAGGATTCTTACCAGAAGTATGGCAGCAGGTACCTGTATTTTAGGGTCTGCTGTGCTTTCTTGATGAATTAACCAGAAAAAAACAGACATTACTTGCAGGAACCACCACACAGGCAGTGAATGACTGAACACTCCCCAGTTCATCTGCATTTCCTTTTCTCTTCACAACCATCAGTGTGGCATCAGTAATTATTGACATTCTGTGCTGAGGACACACACATTAATTTGTACTGGTATTTCCAAAGTAATGCGTAAATTTGGGTCTTTCCCAAAGTATTTGCAATTTTCTAATAAGTTTTTCTTGCAATACTTCCCCTGGCACTGCCCAGCCACGGTGATGGAAGACACAAAGCTGGGGCTGCACAGCACCTGATACCACAGGGCCCATTGTGCACAGAGCCTTTGGTTCAGCTCCAGGATTTTTTTTTTCTTTTTTTTATTTATTGCTAGGACTACAGACTCAAATCTGGGATCCGAAAGCCAATATGAATTCCTTCCTGGACATCCCCTAGCCATAAAGATCTGTAGAAAAACCTCCCTTAAGCCTTTCTGCCTAATGAAAACCATCCCAAGCTCTGTCTCCTGAAGGTCTTGGGGTTGAATTGTTGGGAGGGAGGAGAGGACAGGGCAAGGGCATGGCAACCACTATGGACTGGAATTGTACCTTCACCAATGGGGACCTTCAGAAACTAGGCAAGGCTTTAAATAAGCCTAAATATTTTTAATACATGTTTTTTCAGCAATGAAAACCAGAATCTATTTCACATGAAAATTCAGATGATGATTAGAATTGCAGCATCTCTGATAGATTATCCGCAGTTGTTTAGACTGACTGGATAAAAGGCAAAAGCTTTGACAGAGCAAAACCAAAGGCTTGGTTTGGTTCTCTCGTTTCCCTGCTTTAGCCCCAGTCTCACTTTCCAGCCTTTGCACCACTCCCCAAGGATTTTATCTCAGAAGCTGATCTGAATTTTTGGTTTTTCTCTAATTCTACCCAAGTTCCTATAGTAAGTCTCTCAGATATTTATCACCCTGAGCCTCAGCCCTCTCTTCTCGACCCGTTCTGGGCTTTTAATGTACAAAATCCTCTTTCAAGCCCTTGCTGCTTAACAAAGGTAAATGCTGTGGCTCTGCGTCCACCCACCCTACTCCAACTGCCAGGCTGTCAGAGCAGTAAATACACAAATATTTTGCTTGGCAGTCCTGGCTGCAGTAAGAACATTGTTTTGTAAACTGAATTTAATGCCCAGAGAAATGAGTTCCTGTTTATAACGCAATACACAGTACACAGGAATGTATGCTCAGATTTCTGTACCTGTTATGGAAAGAAAATTGCTATAAAAAACCCTAAAAAATATTAAATCAATGTATGAGCTGGAGGCATTGCTCCTGGAAGATGAGGGACAGGCTGGTAGCTGCATATTGGAATATATACATGTGAAAATCACACCTCATTTTATTCATAGCTAAGGAGATGAGATTATCTGAATAGATCCCTGAAGTGCAAAACTTACCCTTTTTTAACTGTAAGACAGAGATGACAAGTCAGTAAACAGTTGGATTTTGAAGAGCCGTGCCAAAAAATGCTGAAGCTGCTCTTGTACCCTTGACAGGCAGACACAACCATGTCAGCATTTCCCATAAATCCTTATGTGGTGTGAAAAATAAATGTGGTTTATCCAGCTCCTGGAGAAAATTGCTCCACCTCTATCCCAGAGCAGCTTGCCACGCTGTTGTGCAATGGAAAGACATTCCAGCACTGTGTCATCTTGGGACTGGATTTCAAAAATGCTGGGGCCTTCCTTCATGGTTCATGCTGCTGTTATGCAGCATGAAAGAACACCAATGGGGTTTCACGCATCCCTTTAATTAGTTCCTGCTCCCAGCTCCAGCCCTGGGGAGGCTGCTGGGACCTCATTATATCTGCAGCATCTTGGCCTTCAGTTTTGCACCTCTTCTTCCTCATTTCTCAGCTCCTCAGAGAAATTCTGCATGGCCAACTCATCAAAACAAGCACTTTTAAATGTGCTTTGGGCACTCAGGGTGTTCAGCCTCATGTCTCCCTGCAAATCCCAGGCACACTCACCTCCCCATCTTTTTCTTGCTGCAGGTTGACTGCATGGTGCCCATCCTTGCAAGCTGGACTCCACTGTGGGACAAAACAGCCACCACTGTCACTGCTCGCAGCTGAGGCGGCCCTAGAAATGATGAGAGTCTCTTTGTGCAGCCAGAGGAAATGTTCTTTGGCCACAAATGATTTAATCCAGCCTGTCTGGGGGTCCTTGAGCTTGGCTTTGCTTGCTTCTCCATGTGGTGTGTGGAGTGTGGAGAAGTGTGACCATCCAGCTTCTTCTGGAGCCACAGAACATTCTGGAGGCAGGAGGATGCTGGAAATCTGCATACAGCAGGCTCAGAAATTCTCCTTTATCACATTCACATTCCCCACTAACAGCAGAGGCATTTCTGACACAGCAGTGGCCAACTGGCAGGCACACACAGAGATCAAAGGCTTTCCTGCTCTCCAGCAGACCACTCTCTGCAGGTCAGGCCAGAGCTTTGTGCTGTGAATTGTGTGACCCCCATGAACCTGCTGAATCAGGGCCAAAAAAATGTTTGTCCCATCCTTGCATCTGTAAAGCCTACAAAGAACAAAACTATTTTTCACTAATTGCTAACTATTCCTCTTGGCAATAGTTTGCATCCCACTTTAATTCACTTTGAAAAATAAACTATCAAGAGCCCTTTTAGTCCAGCACTACAATGGGCTGATAGTGTATCCCTAGTTTGTCTTCCAAATTCCCATACAAGCTATCAAATGTTGGCTCATAACAACTCATCCAGCCTTTCATCTGTTGAAACTTCTGACTGGTTTTTGTGACAGCCTGATATGTCCATCTGTGAAGATGTTTCTAATACAAAATGTACCCTTCCTTTTTCCTTAATGTCATGCTAATTTGGCTTTTTACTTTATGTAAGCCATTTCTTCTCACTTGTATCTACAAATTTTAAATATTTGTTCTGTTTTAGTCATCCTTTAAGCACCCAGTTTACCTTTAGTGAGGGTGGGAAGCAGCACAGCCATTGCCTTGTTGCTTGGGAAACTTATCCAAGAGTTGTCATCATCAAATGAGGGTGTCAGCAAGGTCCTCTGGCAAGCACTACCCAAAAATAACTGAGGGTCACAGTAGACTCACAGCACGTATCTGAAGTGCACCTCTCCACTTCTTCTCAGGTGTGAAGAATCTCCCTTATCCCAGCAACTTGGGTTTAAGTTTTGATTGTGATTTAATAAATTTGGGAGAAAAATTCCTATTTTAACATATAAAAACAGTAGCAGAAAAAACAAAGTAATGAATTACTGCAAATCCTGAGCCCCTCATAAAGCACCCAGTAAATACGGCCTCCCCAAGCTGAGAGATTGGCAGAGCCAACTCTCAGTCCTTTCTGGGCAGCTGCCTGCTCTTTTCCCTGGTTTGCCAATCCCAGAAAAGGTCTTTTAAAAAGCAGTGACCCAGGATAAATTTGTAATTAGAAATGCTGTTTATGAAATGTTATTTGATATTCCTGAGACACAGACCCAACAACCTCTTTTTTAAGCACTCACTGATTTTGTCACTTACTTGAACATTGGCCTAGCAATAGAATTTGTGTCTCATAGGTGATACTACATCAGGGTCCATTAGTAGGAGCAAAAACCTCTCCATATTTTTCAAGACAGTTGTAAATAGAATTTCTTCATTATGTACATTAAATGACTGAAGCAATCCAAGTTGGAAATAACATGATACCACATAGAGCATAATTACATAGAGAACAGATTAAAAATTTAATGCAAAACCAGCATCACTATGTAAGCCCAAACCAGCACAGCAGTTTGTAAGACCACACTGTGTACATGTGCACCAGTCTAACCTGCAAATCTCTAGGGAGAAAAATGCACTGGAAGGTATTTCATCACTAGCCACTACCTTTGGGCAATATTCCATGTTCCCGTCAAGTTTTACATTTGATGTATTGCACCTAGGGAATAAGAAAGATGTAAGAGAAAAATATTTATGAAAAAAAAATGTTATGTACTTTCTTTTGAGTTAATAGTTCAGGAAATGCCTTCGATTCTGTGATACAACACTGGAAGTTCATTCAGCCAACACTCCATGGAGCCCCAAGTGGTGTTAGAGATCCCAAGACAGCATTTACCAGGCAAGAGTGGATTTGGCCTTTCTGTTTTATTCTTTTTCCTCTTTTCCTTTTTGTTTCTCCCCTCATAGCCATGGGATCCTCTTGGCTGACCTCTCCCTGCCCCAGGGCACTCAGGAGCTGCCCAGTAACCATCAATCAGCCCCTTCTGCCTGGAGCTGCAGACCACGAGGTGATGCAGCTGTGCTGGCAGGATCATGGGGCTGCTCTGGCAAGTAAGCACAGGGGAATCTCTTTATCTACTGGTATCATCAACCTGCTCTGCTGCAGCCTGACAAAGAGCCTGGTGAAGCTGGCTCCAGGCTCTTCCAGCCAAACAGCAGGAATGAGCAGGAGGGTATTTCACAAGGAGCCACTGGTGCTGCATTGTTTACCCTGATGATTGCAAGGCCAAGAGAGGTTTCCCTGCAAGTTGTTTTGGGTGCTGAGGTTCTCAGAGCTGCCAGGGAGCTGCTGCAGCAACAAAACATCAGTGCATATGGATAATCCTTGGGATGAATCATAGAATCATGGAGTGGTTTGGGTGAGAAGGGACCTGAAAGCTCATCTCATTCCACCCCTACCATGGGCAGGCACACCTCCCACTGTCCCAGGGTGCTCCAAGCCCCGTCCAACAATTTCAGGGATGATGCTCAACTCCTCTCTGCTCCTGCTCACTATAGGTATAAGATAAGGTTTGTTCTTCAATGAGACTGTTGCTGCTTTTCCATCATCTCCAACCCAGTTAAACCAATTAAACTGAACACAGATTATACTGGAGGTGTATGGGCTTGGGTTGTTTTGTGGATGTTATTTGACTCTTTTCTTTATCACCTACCTCCACCATTGCATTGCAGTGCTAGAGAGTGCTGTGTCACACCAGATCAGAGCTTTCACCCCCACTTCACTCCTTATCCTAACCTTTGAAGTGGTTGTGATGCTGCAGCTCTCCCCAGAACAAAGGCATTCTCATCCCCTCACACACTGCACTGCTAAGGAATTTCATCTCCCAGACAGACAGCAAAGGGAAGAATCACCACAGACTATGTGCAATTTATGGTTTCATTAATTCCTGCCACCAACCACACTAAGGGGCATTTATCAGCAAGGAATGCATGATCAATTAGTCACAGGAATAAATATGGGGGAGTAGACTCTTGAAATGTAAAGGATATTATTCCTGCTTAAACATCAAAATTATGCTGGCTCCTCTTTGGATGATTAGGTGGAGAATTTACAGGAGATAATGTTAAATACTCAAAGGTTTCCCACTTAATTGTGGGGAAAATGGTAATGGGTGCTTTGGTGGGTACCATGAGACTGCTGCCAGGGTGGGACATTCTTCCAAGACTGAAGCAAAGAGCATGAATTGCATTCAACTCTTACTGCCAAACAGTCATTAATTGGTACAGTTATTAGGAGGGATTTCAATGTAAAAGGATGCTGAAGCTCAGCCCTGGGGCAGGCAGAGACAGCAGCAGCCCTCCTGCATTTCCTAAGGGGCCAAGTTTCCACAATGTCCCCTCAGCAAAGGCTGTGTTCAGGTTCTGCTGCACTGCACCACTCCAGCATGGCCCCACAGAGCCAAGAGCTTATTTTAGACCCCTGAGCCCATGCACACCCCAGTGCCAGTGACCTTCCCCTCTCACAGCCCCCTCTGTGTCGCAGGCAGGGCTCCACACACGCAGGGTTGTTCGTCCCAAAGGTTCTGATGATTTTCACAAATCAGAGCCATGGCATGGCATTTCCAGGTTAAAACCCAATAGCTATAAAAATGTTGATATGAGAGAAATATTCCCTGTGGATTTTTAAAGCATTACAGAGTCTTTCCCTGAACTATGGTTTATATTGTTTTCTTAATGGAATGCAGCTGGCCTAATGAATAGAAGTAGTCAAGAATAATGTATTCAGTGACTGATGGGGGGAAGCATCCCAAATAATTTATTTATATTCTATGACATTGATCTACTAATGAAGACTATTAATAAGAAATATGCTCAACAATGATGGTGAAAATCAATCAAACACATTATTAGCAATTATTATTCCACCATTTCTAATTGAGAGGTTAAATGTATTTTAGCTGTAGTTTCTCTAGAAAGTGCACAGTCATAATTCAGGTAACAGCACCAGAAATAGTTCACATTTCAGAGGCAAAGGATGCATAAAACAATACCAATTAAATCCATTCCAGCTAAAAATTACAATATTTGCCTTGGGGTTTCTGCTACTTTCTAGTTATTTTGCATTATTAATTTGGAGTAATGCTTACACAGAATATCAACAGGAATTTGACAGGAAATTAATGTAGAGACTTCCCCCAGAGATCTTAGATGTTGCTAAGCCCATTTTTCCTTACCCAGAGTTAATGAATAATCATCTCCTTGGCAATGGTTCCTGGAGTAGAGACTTGTACTTTGGTTCCTGGTAAATAGAGAAAAATGAAAAGTGTCAGATAACATTGGCATCAGGGGGATTTATCTAAAGCAACTGGGTGAGTAAATACCCTCCATGCACTGAGTCACTGCTCTGAACTGCTCCCACCATTGCTACAGCCAACTTCACATTTGGGAAAGTTTCCTCTGCAAAGAATGTTTATCCCCTTCCAGTCGAAAGATACTTTGATGTCTCTTTTGCATGCAAAAGCAGCACTCCCTCCTTTCTCAGTCCTACAACCAACTCCTAGGTTTACAGGACATAATGTTAAATGCTCAAAGGTTTCCCACTTAATTGTGAGGAAAATGGTAATGGGTGCTTTGGTGGGTACCATGAGACTGCTGCCAGGGTGGGACATTCTTCCAAGACTGAAGCAATGAGCATGAATTGCATTCTGGGATTTGCTTTATTTTTCCTTCTCAAGCTGCAGGACAATTTTTTTCATAGGTACCAAGGTGAGGGCTGGAAATCGTTTTCCTGCTGCTTTTGTGCTTGGGAGCAGCTGACCTCTGGGGCAAGCTCAAGGGAGATTTCCTGGAATGACCTGAAACCCTGAGCTGGAACTTAACATCCTTCAGGAAATGGATTCAGCTGCCCCAGTCACTGCTAAACAGGGGCTGCTGCTGCTGCTGCTGCTTTGGGGCCAGCCCAGCTCTGCACTCCTAGATACAACATTCTGGGCCTTCCCCAGGGGGCTGGAGCCGGTCACACTCAGCCACGGGAGCTGTGCGTGGCTCCAGCAGGACTGGGAGAGCAGGAGGGAACTGGGACTGCAGTGGGAGTCACAGAAACAGGGAATCACAGAGCGGTTTGGGTTGGAAGGGACTTTACAGACCGTGCCCAGGAGACAGCAGGTGAAGGAATGGCAAAGGCCAGCAGTGGGGAGTGATTGCTCTTGCCCAAGCACACGTGGAGGATGGGCAAAAACCAAGGTGTTTTTCAAGTTCAGCCATTCCCCAAACACAGCTGTGTCTAAAGCCAGCCCTCTCATCAGGAACAGCAAGGGCAAAGAAACCAATCCCTCCAGCCCACTGGGGACACTGTGGGCACTGCTCCATATATGATAAGCTCTCATTGACATCATTATGTCCAGGTTTCTGTTTGGAAAGTTTGGGTCACAAATCCCAACACTCCTCAAATAAAAACAAAAAGGTGAATGTACAAAGGGATCTGGCTTATTCCAAGCTCTCTGCTGGGCACTGAAGACCTCAAAACATTTCAGAGGGCAGCTCTCCTCTGCCACACACACAGGGAATCATCATCTGTGCAATAATTTCAGGCAGCACTCTGAATTTCTGCTATGTTTCTACTGTTTTTCAGACTCTCTTGCAAATATCAGCAGGTTCAGAGCCTAAACTTTGCTTTTTGGAGAGACTGCAAGATGAAGCTGGCAGAGCTTGCTGAGATGCAGAGATAAAATCCAAATTAAAATGAGTCCCTTGAGGTTACTCCCACAGGTGACTGAGGGCATTGCTTAATGAGAGCCTATCCATCCCCCCTGCAAGAACATTGCAACACTGAAAAGGCCCCAGATTTCTGAAATAATTTGGGAGAAATTTTGGACATGAAGCCACTCCACCAAAGGTGGGGCTTTCCAGGTGACATCAGCACACCTTTCAGGTGGGCAGGTGCCTTCTTGTGCAGAGAACTTTCCCCCAACCTGCTGAGAGAGGAGCACAGCTGAGACTGGGGGGCATTTACTCCACAGCAAAGCCAAGATCTTGGCTGCAGAAAGAGGGTGAGCTGTGCTGAGTGAGGACGTGAATCACAAGCCTCAGAGTGCTTAGAAAGTCCTTACAAGTAGGTATCTTGTAAGTCAGTGGGGGTGTGGATCGTTCCTCTTTGGTTCATGTGCAAACAGGGCATTTTGAGTAACATTTGCACTCTGTACTGGCTCCCTCAGGCCTTACACAGCCCAAGACAGCAAAGGAAGACTTGGAAAAAAGCATTATTACCATAAAAGTGGTGTTGGGAAAGCAGGAGGTAGCAAAGCACTGGCAAGAGCACACAGTGTATATGATGTAAAATTATTGTTTAATTGACATACTGCAAGATATTGTTCTAATGGCAGGAGGGAAAAGAAATAATGATCCGTTAACTCATTATTAATGTTCATTTTCTTTTCCAGTATTGCCAGTGGGTTAATTATTAAGCATGACAGTTAGGCTTTAATATATCAGCTATAGATTCCAGTCACAGCAGTCTAGTTTAATAATTGGGTTTCTTTCTCCTTCATTTTGACTAATAGCATACTTATAGCAATTATTAAAATTCATCATAGCACAAAAATAAACCATTTGAAACCTCACCAAAAATGGCAGCACAGCAGAGCTCTGCTTTGCATTTAGTGTAGAATTCAAAACAGCTTCTTGGAAAACAAGGAACAGCTTCTCTGATAACTTTTC
The DNA here is from genome assembly GCA_013398995.1 of Alaudala cheleensis. NCBI lineage: Eukaryota > Metazoa > Chordata > Aves > Passeriformes > Alaudidae > Alaudala > Alaudala cheleensis. Next base: position 11,023 of record VWYE01022566.1, on the reverse strand, counting down.
AACAGCCACAATGTGAACGTGGACACTCAGTGAAAGCCAAGAGTGCTTCAGGTGTGCCAAGGCAGTGTCAAATAGGCTGCTGCTACTAAAAAAGTGCATTCAGACTTCACAAGAAATTCCCTCCGAAAATGCAAATTCATATGTGGTTCTTTAGCAACAGGTAGTTCAGCCAAGCCATGGCAGGTTACCAACACTGGCAGAAAGTAATTTTAACACTGCATCATCAAACTGTTCTGGAGACTTCACAGTGTGCCTTGGAATGGCAGTAGGAGCCAAATGGACACAGCTTCTGCTGTGAGGAACTAAAAATCCTCCTTGCTGATCTTGCAGACTCTTTAAAGACAAAGTTTAACATCCAGCATAAGCACAGCTCTGCATAAGATCACTGAGCCCAAAAACCTACGGGCATCAAGGCACCCAGCAGAAATCCTACATATTCCCACCACACCTGAGAGGAATGGGGCTTATTCCAGGACTGACAATGGGGCAAGATTTTGAGGGGGTGTCTTGGTTTGAAAAGACAGGTATCTGCTAGGGGAAGCCGGTGCTCTCCCCTTGCAATGGAGACTGCAAACCCCCTCCCACTAAATTATTATAAATTTGAAATTGAGGGGCTCTCAGGCAAAAAAGATGTGGGAATGGGAATAACAGGGTTTTTTACTAATATATGTATATATCTAACAAAACAAGCAAACAAACAAACAAACAACTACAGCATTAATAATAAGACAGAAACCAAGAACCTCGAGGGACCACAAATCCCAGGGCAGCCTGATCCCCAGTGGCTCTGAGGCACCAAGCTGGAACGGTGGAAGATCCCGGGCTGGTGATGAGGTGGATGGGCAGTTCTGCAGTGGTGGCTGGAGCAGCAGAGACATCCTGGCTGAGCAAAAGGGTGTGAGGTCAGTGTAGGCAAAAACCTCAAAGCGACGACGGGACAGGGTCGGGCCCACTCCAGTGGGGCAGGAGGAGAGCTCAGAAATCNTTAAGTATCGACAATCACTCAGTCGTTAGTGTCTTAGCAACTTGAGGGAAAAAATTCCAAAAGGCAAAACAAACAAAAAAAACCAACCAAATCTATCCCCCAACAGGGGGTGAGAGAATTAGTCATAAAATATAAAATAGAAAACTTGAGAAAAACCTGGTCTTTATAGTTCCTAGAGAAAGGACAGCAGGACTGTGAGCTCACCATCTCCTCCTCCAAGTGCCCATGGCAATGGAGCAGCCCCATGTGTGATGCAGCAATTGAAACCACTGTAGACTTGGAATCTGTTCACAAGTGAAAACAAAGACAGAATAAACAAACTGGTTTGGGTGGGAAGGGACCTCAGAGTCCATCCAGTGCCACCCCTGCCATGGGCAGGGCAGGGACCTTCCACTGTCCCAGGCTGCTCCAAGCCCCATCCAACCTGGCCTGGGACACTTCCAGGGATCCAGGGGCAGCCACAGCTGCTCTGGGCACCCTGTGCCAGGGCCTGTCCACCCTCACTGGGAGGAATTTCTTCTTAACATCTGACCAAGTACCTGGTTACACAGACACCAGGAACTGCCTCACTCTACAGCAGGCTGCAGTAAATGTCTGCTGAAACCTGACCCACAGAATCCACCACAGGTTCCTCCTGCACACATTGCCTGCACTTCTCGCAGGAGACAGCTCTTCAAACCAGTCCCACCGTGCTCCTGCTGCCCAGGAGGAGCTGGGAAAGGGCTGTGCCCTGGCTGCAGCCTTGNGCAGTGGTGGCTGGAGCAGCAGAGACATCCTGGCTGAGCAAAAGGGTGTGAGGTCAGTGTAGGCAAAAACCTCAAAGCGACGACGGGACAGGGTCGGGCCCACTCCAGTGGGGCAGGAGGAGAGCTCAGAAATCTCCGGGCACAAGAGCAGATGGTGGTGGGTTTTCCCAGGAGCGGAGTTGATGGTGACCGTGAAACTCCTCTCGCAGCAAGCCAAAAATCCTGGGTGTCCTCTCTCCTCCAGTGCCAAGGGGAAAAGTGACCATCCCCCAGCTCCCTGTCCCTTCTGTCCTTCCTTCCCTGGTTTCTTTTGTCTTTCGTTAAGTATCGACAATCACTCAGTCGTTAGTGTCTTAGCAAACAAATTGGTTTGGGTGGGAAGGGACCTCAGAGTCCATCCAGTGCCACTCCTGCCATGGGCAGGGCAGGGACCTTCCACTGTCCCAGGCTGCTCCAAGCCCCATCCAACCTGGCCTGGGACACTTCCAGGGATCCAGGGGCAGCCACAGCTGCTCTGGGCACCCTGTGCCAGGGCCTGTCCACCCTCACTGGGAGGAATTTCTTCTTAACATCTGACCAAGTACCTGGTTACACAGACACCAGGAACTGCCTCACTCTACAGCAGGCTGCAGTAAATGTCTGCTGAAACCTGACCCACAGAATCCACCACAGGTTCCTCCTGCACACATTGCCTGCACTCCTCGCAGGAGACAGCTCTTCAAACCAGTCCCACCGTGCTCCTGCTGCCCAGGAGGAGCTGGGAAAGGGCTGTGCCCTGGCTGCAGCCTTGGCAAGAGGTCAGCAAGAGCCATTGGTGTCACCACAGCCCAAGAGAAGGAACAGGGAGAGAATTTCTCTTTGCCCTTTGAAGCTGAGGAGGGACCAGTTTGTGTCTGAACAGCACTTCCTTCACACCTCCCCGTATTACCTATAAGTAGGAGACTTAGCAATTAAGCAACCCTTAGATTAATAATTGAGAGAAACTAATGACTGGAAAGTTACCAAAGGCTTCCCTCGCAGGATCATGGGGTAATGTGCAGGTAAACCAGGCCACAACCAACCTCATCCTCTGGCCATTATTCAAGAGCCAGGAGGAAATGACTGGAAGCAAGGAATCACCAGTTTACTGGAAGTTTTGCTCTGAAACTCCTTTGGCACAGGAGCCCCAGGCTTTCCTGCATGATGCTTTATCATTCCACATGCTGTTACAGCCCATCCATTGTTCAGCTGAGTAGCCTGAGCCTGGGAACACCGGAGAATATTATCAGAGCACTGAGAATGCTGCTCTAATTGTTGGTTTGCAGAGTTATCTGGACAAATTATCATCTGGGAAAAGAAACATGATGTATATATAATTAATCTACTTAGAATTTGTGGGAAATTAATCATATTGAACATTAAAACTGTTTTCTTTTCTCATGTTAGACAAAATAATTCCCTGGTGTTTTCATTGGATCTTACTAAAAATAATGAAGCTGGACTTTGCTATTCACCTCTCCTATTCTTACCTCTTGCACTGCCAGGAAAGTACTAAATAGATGAATTCTCAGCTCCCTGCAGCAGAGAGCTGATCTTCTGGTCCATAGAAGAGCAAGTCAAACCACCAGAGGTCTTTGGAGGCTAAAATCCTGTGTCTCTGGGGTGTTCACAGCAGCTGGTCCCAGGTAAGAGGTGAGCAGCTGCACAGATGACCCGAGGTCCATGGAGAGCTTTAAATCCCACTCATTTTGTTCATGTGTCAAATCTGGGCTCTGTTTCCTGTGCTCACTCCGTAAACCCCATAGGTGAACTCACTAAAAAAGGCAGCACAGAGATCCCTGCAGATCAGGTAAGTGTAGGTATCAGATCAAAGACTGGACTCTCTGACCTTGAAGATCTTTTCCAGCCTTCGTGATGCCATGACTCTTTAAATAGAAGCTGCTGTTTTGCTCATACTGCATTTGTATCATAGTTTCTGAACCAATCCCTTCAGAACATCAGCTGAACAAGTATTGTTCCCAGGCAGCTTCTCACACAGTAGAGGGATGGGCAATAGAAACCATACAATTTTTTTACAAAGGCATATTTGTTCTTTTCTAGGAAAATTTTGGAATCAAGTGCTGTAGCACAAACGTGCTTTTTCAGGTTTACAATAGCCCCTCACCTTTACTGATTCTGCAAAGCAAACTGGGTGCTGAATGTCTCCCACACATTAATTAGTGGCTAATTGCCCAAAACTTCTTTCTTGTCTCCAGTCCAGCTTTAGCCATGACTCTGCACACTCAGAAATCATAGGGTAATTGAAGATTTTGTCCTCTTAACAGCAGTAATGCAAGATCATTGCAGATGAAATTTTACATTCTAATTAATGCCTGATCACCAGGGATGCTCCAGAGTTACCTGGCTGTTCAGAGGTGTCCCAGCTCCCTCAAACATGACAGCACCAGCCAGGACATCTCATCTCACAGCCCATGGCAGCAGAAACCCACTGCTACAAGGCTCTGATGCCAGTGGGCCACACTACAGAGCACATAATTCTTGACAGGGGTTGGAGGAGGAGTTCTGCTTTGAACTCACCTGAAGCTGATCAATAGCTGCACCCACAAAATTGGTTTTGTTGTTGCCCATCAGAACTAAGGAGAAGGATTTCTCAGGTGGAGGAGCTCCTGCTGACCATTGCCACGAGCTGTTTGAACAAATGTCCTTGTCCCTTTCCCAGGTCTGCTGTGTGAGGAGCCATCTCCACAGTGCTGCCAGACACCCTGGGGCCACCAGCCCCTTGCTGGAAGGGTCCCAGCCAGTTACTGCCAGCTCTGCCTGTGCTGGGGATGTGACCTCCTGTAAACACACCTCATAAAAGCCTTATAAACCCCTGGCTGTGGAATGGTGTGCATTACTATCAAGTTATATCACTGCTTCCATAATAAAATTATTTCAGCAGGTTGTAAGTCAGGTATAAAACTCTCTTTGGGCTAAAAGTTGGCGTGTGCACATGTGCAAACACACTCACACAGCCTGATTTCTGGGAAGGGGACAGATTGTGCATTACTTCTGAATTCTGCAGATGGGCAGAGGGTTTTCCATGGGGTATTCTCACAGAGAGAAGCTGCAGAGCTCCTGAAAGGCCACTGAGGAAAGGCAGAAACTGCTGGAAGTGGGACAGCCACAAATCCACCCTTCACTGCCATTCCAGCCTCCTCCTTTCCACCTCCCAGCTCCAGGAAAGGGGGAGGGCATCTTGCCTGCTCTTAGGGACAGTTAGGGGAGGGTTGCATGTTTTCCAAGCTCTGTCTGAAACTCAGAGGGTACAGGGACACTTCAGACTCCCCTGTTTCAAATGAGGAGTCCTTGGAGCTCACTGGGACTAAACCCATCCTCTAAACAAGCTTTGCTTTGCAGGAGTTTGGATGCTCCTGACTGTTAGTGCAAACTGCAGAGGAATAACGTGGTTGCAGTGCCAGGACTGTCCTGGGACATGACTGCAAAGAGTGCAAATCCCACTGCTCACTGAGGTCCCTTGGCACCAGTACAGAAAGAAGAAATTGTGCCACTGGAAGCTGCATCCAACAGTGCTTCTACATTTAGTGGGAAGAGGGGAGGGATTTTAAGAAGCATAAAGGAAAAGGAAGCCTCCTGCTGTCTCTTGAAACCTCCCCTAGCCTGAACAAGCTCTCTTTAGGGCTAGAGACTCCCAGCAGTAGAGTGGGGCACTGCCTGGTGTAACCACAGCATCCTTCAGATTGTCTGCAGCTGCCAGTGTTTGTACACTTGACCTTTTGTAACAAACAGTAAGGACATTTCCTTCATACTTACTTCACAAGTCTATTAAGAAACACACCAAACTCAAAGCAGTCATTTGTTGTGATGTTTTTTTCCCTGAATATCACAACATTCCATCTTTATGTCAGTGTTCCTCTGGTTTGCTGGGTCAAAATCCATGTCTGGCCCAAGGGAGGTGAGACATTTCCCTGGGTACTTCCACTCCTGCTGCAGCTGCAGCTTCAAGACAATCAACATATAGAAAGAAGAAATATAAGGGAAGAACTATAACAACATAATAGAATCAGGTAATAAAGAAGGGGAGTGTGATTAACAGTAAGGGTATTCTTATTTAATCTCATGCTACTATATTTAGTGATATTAGTGGTCTGAGCATTGCTATCCATCCTCCCAACTAGGAATGATCTGGTTACACTGTATGGACTCAGGAAAATGTAACAGCTCCATCTTTTCAGGGAACAACAGCACCAGGACCTCAGTGACTGTTTCACACAACAGACCTGAACACACAGTTTGCTCCAGCTCCAAGCGTGGGCTGATCCCAGCCTAAGAACTCCTGAAGGCTAAATTATTAGAAATATCATTACTACAGGACCTCAGATGGCTATCATGAGATAATCATCCCACATCTGGATTTTTAAGACACCAGGCATAGTCTGGTGCTTTCCAGTCCCTGGTGACATGACCTAATAGCAGCACACCCCTGGAGCTGTGCTAACACAGTGCTCTGTGCTGGGGGAAGGAGGCACTGCTGGCTGGGAGAACACGCAGTCAGCAGCTCATGGCTGTGGTTTACACAAAGCAGTCTGTATCTTGTAAACAGATTTCTTTTCCTTCAGGGGTAGGGAGCCAGAAGACACACTGAATACCAGCAGAACAGAGAACATCTTGGTGCAGAGCAGGAGCGGGGGAAGGATGAGCCTTCTGGTACAGAGTGCTCCCATAGTGGTTTTTGAAATGAAGAGGTGTAGTGAATGTGGAAGGGTAAATAAGGCCAGGAAATCTTTTGCTGTATGAATGAACTCCCTACTATTTCTGTTACAGAGGTTCCAGGGATGTTGCTCTGGAGCTGGGCTCCTGCTGGGCCAATAATTCTTCCCAAAAGGAGGTGGTGCCACATTATCATTCCTTGGCTCTGCCTGTCACTATCTGGCTGTTCCTCAAAAGCTCCGGCTTCAGCCCAATCCTCTGCCTTCTAAGCAGCAGAGCAAAATCAAAACGGTCCTTATCATTTAAATCAAATTATTTTACTATTTTAACAACTGATTAAATCAGCTCCCTCTGATGTAATGGTGTCTGGGAACAGTGCAACCAGAACCAAGGTGCTCAAGGCTGCAAAACCTGCTGGAAACACACAACAGTATTGAGGTAGTTTTTTACACTCACCTCCCATTTTCCTCATGCTGTTCCTGCAAGTCTGCTGGGTGAGCCAGGCTGTACATGCCCTTTGAACAGAGATGAACTTTTGGGATCAGCTGCCTAATGGCCAGGGGTGCCAAACTCCTTGGGTCACTGGTGTCTTCTGCCTGCTCTGCAATTCATAGCCACAAACCATTTCCCTCACCTCTTATCTCTTCTCCCTGGTACCTCTGCCACTACTTCAGCTTCTCAAACCTTTTTCCTGTTTCTCCTCCCCTCTGGAAGTTGCAGAATCTTGTTCCCTTCCCAAGGAAAGTCCTGTAGGCTTCATTTTCCTTCTCTAGTTTTCACACCTGGTTTATTCCTTCCATGTGCTGGAAGATTCATTGGAAGATGGATGTGGAGAAAACATCGGAGAGTGAACCAAGTCATTTACACAAAGAGGAATTAGGTTATGTTATCACTGGGTTGTTTAGAAACATGGAATCATGCAACCCTTAAGGTTGGGAAAGACCTTTACAATCATCAAGTCCAACCATCAACCACCACCACCATGTTCATCACTAAACCAAGTGCCATATCATGTCTTTTGAACACTTCCAGGTATGATGACTCCACCACTTCCCTGGGCAACCAGTTACAATGGTTTACAACCTTTTCCACTAAGAAATTTTCCCTAATTCCCAATCTATACTTCCCCTGGTGCAAGTTGAAGCCATTTTCTCTTGTCCTGTCCCTTGTTTTCTGGGATCAGAGCCCCACCTGGCTCCACCCTCCTGTCAGGAAATTGTGGAGAACCAGAAGGTTCCCCCTGAGCCTCCTTTTCTCCAGGCTGGACACCCACAGTTTAAGTTGATTCATAGGAACCAAAAAATCTGTTTTAGGCACTGTTAAATGATGTCTGGCTGTTCTTAGTCAGTAAAAACCAGAAACAAACCAGATATGCCCAACAGCTCAGCATGGTGAGTTATGGTAGGAACAAGCCCACTCCAGACCCCAATGGCACAAGGACCAGGACCAGATTCTGCCTGGGAAAACCTCTGTGAATTCCTCCCTCAGCTTCTGCAGCTGAAATAATAACTGACCCACATGAACCAAATCTTTACAGTGGGCATATTTTTTCTCCTACTGTTTCCAAACAAAAATTAAATATAAACAGTGAGAAATTATTCCATCTCTACTAATGAGTGGCAGTGTGAGAACATCAGCAATGTGTTAGGAGAAAATCTCTCTGGTACACTGAATTACACTTTTTCTGGAGTGAAACAAGAATCCTTGTGATTGAAAAATCCCTTTCCAGATTCAGAGATTGTTTTTATAAAGTATTTTTAAAAAAGTATACTGTTCCAAAAATCAGCCAGCAAAGCAGTGGTAACAATTCTTCCCCAATGCCTCTGAAATGAGGCTACACTTCGCCTGAATTTTTTAAATTTTGAGTGTATGTACACACAATATTGCAGACACATCCCTTCAGTAGATGTGTGCAGTGTGTGTTGCACTGCCCAGCCACTGCCCCATCTGCTGCCTCTGTCATGCCAGGACCTGCTGTTCCACACCCACGGGCTGCAGGACCCCCTGGGCAGGGCTGGGGTGTGGGGGCTGCTCCCCGGCACAGCCTCCTTTCACATCCCTGCCAGAGCCAGGGGCAACTGCCTGCAGCCACCGAGTGCACTCAGGAACTGACCGCTGCTGCTGCAGGTCTTGGTGCTGAGTCCCTGAATCATCTCTCACTTGGATGTGCTCCCAAAAAAAGGAGGAACAGGGCCTCAGTGGCCTAAAGAGCTGCCCACAGAACCAGAAGGACTGGACGAGTGGGACTGCAGAAGTGGTGCGGGGAGGACATCCAGGCAGGCTGCCAGGGGCTGAGGCTGGGGTGATGGAAAATCCGCAAGGGGAAAGAAACAACACAGCATCTGGTATTTTGAAACACAGCTAGAGTTTTCCTGTGCATTCTGACTATGAGTCACCAATGGTAGGTAGGCTGTGAAATTCCTGATAACCATTCAGCCCTTGGGACTGAGCCATGGGATAAAGCTCAGGGAGGAGACCTTGAAGAGATCCTGAAGTTAGCCAAGGTCCCCCATGTTAGAGCAGAGCCCTGGGGTCCCACCCCCCAAACACAAATCCAGAAGGCTGTTCAGAAGGGATGCTGCAGCAGTACCTGCACCAGGAGGATCCTTGGGAGGCAGCAGCCACATGCAGTGATTCTTGATTCTCTTGGCTCTGCAAGGTGAGCAGGAGGAGTTTGGCTCCAGCAGCCACATACACTGAGCCAGCCCAGCCTCACACTAGACTAGGAGGAGCAGGAGAGCAGAGAATGCCAGGAGGAGAGGCCCACAGTGCATGTCTCAGCAGTAGTAGCAGTGCTGCTTGCTGCCAGCTGGGCACCAGCCCTGGAGGGTTCTCCATCCCCAGCAGAGAGGAACCAACCCAGGCAATGACCAGGGAGAAGCTGTCCTGGGGGACTCCAGACCCTCCCTCCCCTGCCCCTGCAGCCAAGCACCAGGAAAAGCAAGCAAACAGCATTGGAGCAGAGTGTTTTCTTTCTATTACCAGGCCTGCAGAATAGCAAGTATAAAGCTGTCAGTATGAAGACAGGAGTAACCCAATGGTAAGGGCTGCTCTAGGAGCCCTTTGCAGGGCAAGTTGTGTGCAGGGCCAGCACGATGAAGGCATGTCGCACAGCTGCATGAAATAACCACACAACACACAGCATTCACCACAGGAAAGAACCTCATTTTTCTTCCAAACCCCAGATATACATATGAAAAAGCAACAGGCAAAGATTGGTCAAGAAAGTTTCCACCTCTACACTCACACTGGCTAATACAAATGCTTGTCCAGAACACCCATCCCACCCAAAAGAATGTAAACATTAAAGCTCATTGGAAAAACAACACCTGTTGTTTACATACAGACCATGAGAACCTGACTCTAAATGTGATTTATCAGAAGGCTTAAAAATTCAGGGTGACATGGGCAGGCAGGAACCAGGCAGGGGCTGCTGTGACCAGCAGGGGGGCCCTGAGGGGCTGGGGGAGCCCATGTTGAGCGTCCCTGGGCTGAGGGCATGACCTGGACAAATGGGAGGGCTGGACCATCACCAACCCAGTGAGGTTCAACAAGGGAAAGTGCTGGATTCTGCAGCTGATATGGGGCAACCCTGGATGTATGGACAGGCTGGGGAATGAGATGCTGGAGAATACCACCGTGCAAAGGGACCTGGGAATCCTGGTTGATGGAAAACTAGATATGAGTCAGCACTGCCCTGGCAGCCAGGAGGGACATCCCTCTCCTGAGGGGCACCAAGCCCAGCATGGCCAGTCTGGCCAGGGAGGGGATTGTTCCACTCTGCTCTGCACTGGGGCAGCCTCACCTCGAATACTGTCTGAAGTTTTGGTCACGGCAGTATGAGAAAGAGTGCTCAAAAGAGGGCAATTAAGATGGGCAAGGGCCGAAGGGGAGGCTGTGTGAAGAGCAGCAGAGGACTCTTTCGCTCTTCTCCCTGGAGGTGACTGATGGGAGACCTCATTGAGGTCTCGGACTTCTTCTTGACAGGAAGAGGAGATGCAGGAACTGATCTCTTTCTGTTTTGTCCAGTGATAGAGAATGGCCTGAAGTTGTGTGAGGGGAGATTTAGGTTGGATATTAGAAAAAAGTTTTTATATATAAGATGGCTGAGCACTGAAACAGGCACCTCAGGACACCACCAGTCTGAGAGAGCTCAAGATGTATTTGGACAACAGTCTCAAGCACATGGTGTGACTCTTGAGGATGCTCCTTTGCAGGGCCAGGAGATGAACATCATTATCCTTGTGGGTCCCTTCCACCTCAGCATATTCTGTGATTCAGTGATTCTATTCATTACAGTAGAATATCAGGGCACTGATCTCCTCAAAAATAGTATCCAAGAAAAGAAGGAAGCCATCAAGAGCATCTCCAGAGACACAACCTGACCAGCAATGTCAGCAGGCAAAA
>VWYE01022564.1:0-71341 GCA_013398995.1 Alaudala cheleensis | reverse complement strand
TGAAAGTAAAAATGTTAAAGAACTGCAGTGTGGTAGAATCATCAACTGTATAGAAACATGCAGAAACACTTGATCTAACTACAATGATGAGGTAAAAGTCAATACTTTGAACTAGGTAAGTACCATAATGTTCCCTGAATTTCTGTACATCCTTCTTCATTTTAATAATGTTGAAAAAATATTGAAGAAAATGGTACATAATCCTAAGCCTTTTTCCAGTCCATGAAATGACCTACACCAAAGAAAAAAGTTATATTCTTAGTTCCATTCTGTTAAAGGCTTCTTGTGCAAATGCAAAAAGTGTCTTTCATAGTATAGACAATCTGTGTTTCCCAGCAATTAGGCTTCTTATAAGTTGTAGAGGTTATGGGCAGAGAAAAGATCTAGGTGCTTCTAATAGAGCAGCTGTTCAAATGTACTGCTTTATTTCTCTGCTTTCTCTGGTGCTTCTGAAATAGAAAGCCAGTGAAGCTGAAACAGATAAGTTAATAAATTTATCAAATTTGATGGGGCTTCTCAAAACATAATGAAACTAAAAATGTTACCACAAATTCATACTCTAAATGGGAAAAAAAAGAGTACAATAATAAAATAACAGTTTTTTTTTTCTTTTGGTATTTACAGGAATTACTTGATCTGGTATTCATAAATGTTATGAGTTGATTTGGCTAAGTTACAGCTCCCTAATCTAAGATATTTTGCTGGTGTAGCGATTGTGTAGGTAATTTTTTCACAAAGTGTTTTCCCTTTGTTTTGATTTATAGTCCCAGAGAATTAACATATGATTGCAGGAGAGCTGGCTCTCAACTTGACATCTTCCAGGTACTCATTCCTTTCTCTACTTCTCAGTGTTCATCTTGCACCCTAGCACGTTGACACTGTTTCTTTATTGTCTTCTCGTTTCAGATATTTGAGGTCACTTGGCTGTCGCTGCCCGCTTCGCGCTGGTGCCGCGACAACCTGGAGACTCCCCCAGGCTCTGGCGCTTCGGACAGTCACCTGTGGCCAACGTCGGAAAAAGGAACGAGACGGGTGCTTGTCAAGAAGATCCGAGAGTCCGTTTATTAACAAGAACAAAAATTATACACCAAAGCCTAGCAGAAACATAAACTTGCAGCAATCCTCGGATACAATGCAGGGACAAGAACACTAACAAGACTGGGATGGCAGGTTTTATAGGGTACATCCAGGGCGGAGTTTAGGGTCAGGATCCAATTACAAGAGGGGCAGGGAGTGCAAAAAGGTAGGGTAACTAAGGAAATGGAACTTAGGGGTCCAAATTGACAGGACTGCACCCCATATCTCTGCCTCTTCGGGCGGAGGCAGTCTGCCACACTTGGCAAGTCTTGTTGAATATTGCACTGTCTCTGTTTCAGACAGCTACACAAGTGTTCATCTTTAAACTTAGATATAAACTCTCAGACACTACATCCATAGTAGTTCCTTTAAAAAAAATTATATTTGCTTAGCTGTAAACAGAGGGTTTCCCTGTAACCATGATTGTTTGGAAGCTTTTTTTCATGCTCAAGCACGTGTTCCCCCCTGCCCCTTCCAAATACATATTCAAGATGACCTCAATTAAAAATATATAGAAAAAGATATAGTTTCTTATGAAAAACTAACACAAAAAATCACGACATAAGAACCAAAACTAAACATACTTTAAATAAGAGCTTACTTTGAAATCTCTTCCTCTGAAAATATCTTATGAACGAATGGGGAGAGGAGGGAGTGGGGGATTATATGGAGTTATGTGTGTATTTAATAGCTGTGGGGAACCAGAAGTATTTCAGAGAGCTGTGGAAATAAGAGTCACTTCTGGATTTCCCAGCAGGGCAGGAATGCTCCCTAGAGTACACTGTCTACTGCTTTCCTCAGATAAGTTTTATGATTTTTATAAATTTTTTTATAAATATCCATGAGAGGATGTCAGACTGCGGCACTAAGCTTCATCTAATTATGTCCATAAAGTGGCAGTTTGCATCCCCTAGCTCAAAAGCTGGAAGAGACCCAGGTGGGCATATTACTTCCAAGCAGTACAATGTTTGGAGGTAGAGTCCCTCATGATCGATGAACTTGTCCAACCCATCTCTACTCCCACTTCCAGCGTATTTTGGCTGTGCCCAGTGGAATGACATACGTCTTCAGACCTACCAAAAGTTATCCACTCTCAGCAGCTATGACAGGGGAAAGGTGTCATTTTCCATGCTTGCCTGAATGCCTCATCTCAGTGTCCATTTGTGTCAGGATTGATGGCTTTGAGAATGAATGCAAAGATCAAACTGTTTCAATACTGCTGCATCAGCCAGTTCTCAAATTTCAGCACTATCCTGAGCTGGGGATGATTCACCCCATTTGGTGAATGTCCCCACCCAAATAAAAGCCAAACAGGACTATACAGGGCCCTAAACATTCCTCCATTATTTATTGCAATCTTTTCTGTAAGGGAAAAGAAGCAGAGACAGATTGCAGTATTAACTTCTCTGAATTCAGCATCTATAAAACTTAAGATGCCTATGGATTATATAGATACTAAAATGCTATAATTTCAGGTAAGACTTGTTTCAGTAGTCCTTGGACATTTACCATTCCATACAGGAAACTGTAATTAGAGCAAAGGTAGCCTCTGGTCCCATGAGAAGGTGTTGGCTTTTCCACAACCAATAGCGATGCCAAGCACATTCATTGTACTTCTTTCTGTTTTCAGTAGGGTTTTACTCAATAAAAGTTAACAAAATCACTTTTCCCAGTTCGTATTTCACATCTTGAAATAAATTAAATGAAAATACATGGTAAGTTGTCTGCCCAAGACTTTCTTACATTGCAGTGTGCTGAGATTGTTGAAATACGTTGCTTACCCTGCAATACTGCTTAACCAAGAATTGCTTGGGATCTAAGAGTAGGAGAAAGGGATAATTGCATACACCTTTGTTGCCCACTGCTTGAATGCTGGTTCTCAAGTTTTGCTTTTGAGCATACTGTGCAGTTTTCCACAGAGGACAGAAGTGGAAAGAGGGGAGATTAAGGGTTGTTTGATAAAAAAATGTGCTCAAACATGGGCAAACAGGCACTTTTTATCTTTTGCTATTTACCTGTGTGAGACCACTCTGGTGTATCACATCTTTTGATGTTTTCATTTATTTTCCATGGGGACATGTAATATACCTTGGTATACACATGAATAAAATACATAGATTTTGATGTTTCGCTTGTGGAGATACCTTACAGGGGTACTTACGGAAATCAGTTCAAGAAATGTATATTTTCTGGTTTAGAAGTGTAAACTCCATTTGCTGTGTGCTGATCCATGGGAAAAAAAAAAAAAAAGCCAAACCAACAGCATCTAAATTATGACATTATTAAATACTACAGGTTACCTGAAAATATTATTTCCAGGTGTGATTTTCTTTTGACATCAACTGAATTCTTAAATTTTCTGATTTTCTGCCAGGTGGCAATAAGATGAACAACATCCAAAGATTTTGGAGTCAGGGACTCATTTTTCTCTGCAGTATTTATCAGCCAGATTGGTGTGTTTCAGTCAGTTGCTCATTTTGAGAAGATAAATATCATGGAAACTTCCTGCAATTTGAAGTCAATATCTTTAATAAACTATATATATCATAAAATTAAACAAATTGAGCATAGCAATATATGAGATGGCATAAACACCCAGAATATTTTAAAGTAGTTGTTAGTCATAGTGTGTTTAGAAGTGTTTCAATTATTTATACTTTAATTTCACTGATGTTAAGACAAATCATGAAATATTTGCTACATTTGTAATTGTTATTTCTTCATTTAAAATATAGTTTTTAAATGTCAGTTTAGGTGAGAGGGAAGGATCCACCTGTACATATATCATTCCTTTTCAGTTGCATGCTAAATTTCACAGAAAATTTCAGTATTTATAGGGAAAAAAGATTCCGAAGTTCAGTTCAGGTCCAACAGACCAAACAAAGAAATTCTATTGCTGTCAGAATTTACCAAGATGTAGATTAACCAAGTTTGTATTTTCTGTTGCTTGTAATTTCAGGAAAGAAATGAGAATTTAAGAGTTTGATAACTGCCTCTTATAAAACCCAAAATGTGTAAAAGAGGTGAAAAAATGAAGGAAAAGAAATTATAATTGCTGAGCACTATCAATTCCTTTAGAAAGTTAATGCACTTATTCCTAAAACCTGTCTATTCTGTGCACCAAATTGAACCAGTTCTTGGTGCAGAATGAAGTTATTTAGTCATCCACAGCAGTGTTTGTCTCCTTTAATAGTGCTGTAATTGATTGGACTAAAACCATACAATATTCATCTAATAAGAGTTATCAATCAGCTATTCCTGTAAAAAGTAAGGATAAATATTATTAATTCTTGGAAATAAAACTAAGAGTAAATTAACATATTTTAATTAGAAAATAAATCAAGATCCAGTCCCAAATAATAAAGTCTATCTATAAGTTTTCATATGTCTTACTTGAATTCCATACTTGTGAAAGATCTTCAGTTTTCTAGGATTCACAACGAAAAAAATGTTTTTATTATAGTTTATGAGTTACCCTCAATTATAAATGTCTAGAGACATTACAGGCAATAGATAAATAAATAGATAAATAGATACTACTCATTAATTCCCCTTTACCCAAGTTTGTAATGTATAAAAATCCACACATATGTTATAAATTTCTCTATTTTTATGAAAGCATACTAAAAGATAATATTCAGTTCCTGAACAGTGTTCTGAATCAAAAGTCTTCAGTTTTTCACACCATCTTTCTAACAAGAGTATCTGTAGTAGCTGTTAAACCACTGGAGTACATAACACAGTATTCCCACAAATAATCTAAGGTGATTCTTTTAAAAGGCAAAAAATGACAATAAAAGCCCCTAGAATAAATTACAAATAGGTCAGTCAAGTCTGACTTAATCCAATGATATGTGGACAACAAAATAAATATTCATTTCAAATTAGTTTCTAATTATAAATATTACCTGCACATACAGATACCTGGATCACTAATCTGTAAACTAATTAAGTAGCAGCATCTCCATACAAATGAGAATGTGTGCTGTAGGGAACAAGGAAATAAAACATTAGCCAATTTCTGTAGCATGCAGTGAATAAATACAGAATTATAAAAGTTTTATTTGATATCCATTTTCAGATCAGCATAAAATTGTACATGTGTGAACACATATGTTGATAAATCTCTAAGAAACAAGACAATGGAAATAACATTCGTGTTTATTTAAACAAATGTGGTATGTATCACATTCTTGATGTGGCATACAAATAAGTTAGATATTGGGAAGATCACAGATATTGCATAACCAGGCTACTGGAAGGATCAATTCACCAAGCAAACAATGCAACACTCCCACAAATATTGGGAATTTGATTATGTCCTTGGGGATAGTTCCTGAATTTTTTCTGCTTTGAAGTAGGGGCTCCAAAATAGATACTCGTGGATGGGGTCTGCAGGTTCTACACATATTTTTACTTACAAATAAATAAAACTTTGCCTGTCTAAAACATAAGGATTAATTGACTTTCTGCAACATCCCATTACTTAATGCAAGGTCAATCAATAGTAAATAAATCCAACACCCTAGCTACCCATTGACACACACATCTCGCTCTGATTTAACTATTTGTCTAGTGGAAACTCCCCTGTGACTAGAGGGAATATTCAGCCATGCACTCAACTCAATCAAACTTTAATGATGGACACATCTATTAGACACAAGTGCAGCACTCCTCATGGAACACAGGCCATCCTTCAGAAGCAATTAATTTTCTTCAGTGACTATCATGGGGATGACCCAAACTTGGTTGATTTGATATATTCATGATACTTTCCTTTGCACTTTCATGAATTTCAAAATCAACACGCAATTTTCTAATGGCTTCAAAAAGCCAATTTCTGCAGAATTTGAACTTTGATATAGTTTGGCAGATTTTGTTTTGTTTTGTTTTTTATTGAGTTGTGAACAAGTCATCATTTGTTGAAACCATGCTTTCAGATGTCAAACTGGATAAATATACTGTATGTCCTCTTAAATCTTTATGAAGGGAATCCTTCCCTGTTCCAAGAAATTATGTTTATGATTCAAATACACTTCTGTCTCCAGTTAGCAAGTGTGTCATCCTATTTATTCTCTATTAAGAGCTGTCTTTGAGCCTCGCTGTTTTATTCTTGTGTGGGAAAACACATGTAATGAAGCTCTATATCAAAAAAAGAGTTAGGTGCTTGTGTCCATTTCCACATAAGAGGGGATGGTTTCACTCTTGCTCATGCATTTGTCACAAAATAATGTATTTGCACCGTGTAAATAGGTATGCTTAGAACAAGCTAAGTATGTTGCTGAATCCTTTTAAGCTAAGTATGGTGCTTAACACTTAAAAGAACACTTTTGCTCCTTTCCAATATCTGTAGGAGCAGCATTGCACATGTGTAGAGCTCTACTCAACAACATCTAAAACTGTTTCACATGAGAAATTATTTACAGAGGTGTCAATTAGCTGAATTGTTATAGCTGACAGGAACACAAAATCCTACATAAAAACTAACGCTCCACAGAATACTGTTTATGAAAGCCATCATTCATTTGTGCAAAATTTTTTACTTAGAAGGACTGAGACTAGCTTTAAGTAACAGTTCAGACTTTCCATGGGAGTTGTCTTGAACCTTCACCTCAAGCTTCTAAGTCAAAGTTATACAGGAGAAAGACCAAGTCAATGGTCTTTTTTGCAATATTTCTCTATCTTTATTCAGCATCCTATTTCTTACATTGTGTCTTCTACTATAAAAATATGCACTTTATATTTTTCTTAAAATATGTCAGGTGCATGAATGGCAGTGTCTTAAATGCTTACTCAAAATAAGGTATTCCCTAAAATTACCTAAATTCTTCTTTGCACTGCTAGAAGGTATGTTTTGCAAGTTGAGAAGGCATATCATTAGTCATAGGAAGAAGTTAGCCAGATAATGGTGAAAGCAGATATCAGCCTAGCTTTTTAACATGCATCAGGGTTGTGAGGGAGAAATCTCTGACTCTGGGGTCTGCTGGGAATAAAGTCCTCAAGGGAGGAGCATTTTTTCAGTGCACTGACAGCTTAAAAACTTCAACGTTGATCCCAAATACCGTCTCACATAGTTTTTACGCTATTCAGTGGCCACAAAGGCTGTATTTTTCCAGGCCTATGATGCTTTCTGTAAACTTGTTTATGACTGCTGCAGATTTCCCTTTTCACAAATTTGCCTTATACAGTGTATCAGTTCCACACATTGAGCCAGATTACATCCTCCAGTGCAATCTTACTGTCGTGGTTATCTTGATCTGTAAAGTTCATTTTGTAATGGAAATTTGAAAGCAATTACACTTTAGATTTTAATGAAATCATTATGGTCAGAAAGAGCTTTAGCGACTGTTTCATTATGTTGATGAGTTTTCAATTATTTGAAGAGAAGTAAATAATTTGAATATGTCAGAATATTTTGTTCAAATCACTTAAACTTGTTTTTAATTTTATATTAAACCAGTCATGTTATGAAATAATTTTTCTTCTGTTCTCTAAGCAGGAATAATGATTTCTTAAGTTTGGATTTATCCATGTTCTTCAAGAGGATTGAAAATTATATATATTTGCATTTTTTGTAAATTGCATGAAAAATAGTCATTCCTGATTACCCTTTACTGCCATTCTTTGGATTAGCCAAAGAGTTTCTATTTTTTCCTATGTATACTCAAAATATTTATGACTTCACACATAGTCTGTGGAGTACAATAACAAAACTTTGGCCAAGATCAGCATACACAATTCCATTCTCCCATTGAAACCTCCCATAAAATCTAGGAAGGCTCTGCAAGAATGTGCTGCAAACCATTAAAATCAAAGAGAAGGCACTAAAAAATTGTTGTCAGTGTAGACATTTCCTGGGTGAAGGAATTTGTTTTTCAAATTATTTGATATATCAAGGATGCATACAAATAATACAAGGATAAATACAAATTTTTTAAAACCTATTTTTAAAAAATCCTGGAATTTAATGTTTGCCATTTAAAAATATATATTTAATATATACACACATTTATGTGTATTTAAAAATAGATTTACTTCTATTTTTGGACATGTGTAATTCCTAGATTTTATTCAGCTAAATTTTGAGTTCTTCAACTCTAAATTCCGCTCAGCTTTGAGTCTATCCCATTGGAATTTCTTATTTCTTTGAGTCGTGTCTTTAACAGAGTCCCACTTTATTTTATTAATCAGTTATTGTAATTTTTAATAAATATTTTAGATATAAAATTATAAAAAATAACATTTGTATCTATTTTAGCTTTATTTACTGGGTTTAATGTCACTTAAAAAAAACCCTCTCATATAAGAACCCAAAACCATTTTGCATAGAGTAAATGACCATTTTTCAGGTATTGGGTCCTCTTTGTTTCTCATGCAACACTCTGTGGGTTTGTTTTAATTTACGAAAGAGTAATTGTTCTCAAATTTTTATGTGCTTTCCAGCTGGTAAATGCTTCTAATTATTGTCATGATAAGAGTCATAAACAAGTGTAAAGAGATACTGATGGGATTTTTAAAGAATTTAAGTATTCTGACTTTGTAGTTGAGAGATGTTAGATCACTCACTGAATGACACCTGTCAAACATCAACATTTTCTACAGGACTTTTTCCTGTACTACTAATTCCCCCTCTCTTTCCCATTAAGCTCCTCAAGACTTAAATTATCCTGTATCCATCCCCTGTAGGGCACAAGGAATGAAACTATCAGATCTGTGTAGTGCTCAAATCCCTTGGTTTGGATAGAGCTACCTTGACCTTCAGAAATAAAGCTGGCTATAAATAACTCTCATTCTCCATGGCTTTGGGGAAGGGATTTTTTTCTATGCCTCCAAAAATATTGTATGACAGCACTAAAGAAATTGATTACTTATCCGTCAATTACTACCCATGCCAATTTGGGTACAATTTTATTTAATTTTTACCCAGTCCTTCCAACTCTGAGACTTTTGGGCCTAGTATGCTCGCTCTGCTCTTGGAGTAGAAGAGTCTTATTGATAAACCAGTGTTGTTCTGAGGCTGGTGACTATGAGATAAAGTCTCAATTAGTCAGACTTTGCTACAGTTGGGTTTAGGAGCATTGAGCATATAGGCTGAGGTGAGCAGTAGTGGGTAAAGGACCTAAAGAGTTCCAATAATTGTAGGAAACAGATCTGAAAAAGTTCAGATAACATGCACAATTTATTATCTCCTAAATGAGAAAGAAATCTTTCATGCAGTACCTTTGTTTTCAGTTATAGCCCCACAAAGATGAAAGTCCAGCAGGAGTTCCTCAGGAAGGTAGTCAGTTTTGGTTTGATTGTTTCCAGATTAACACAAGGGTCTGGTTTGGGACCAGGTAAACCTTCTCACCTCTTTCCCACAATCTCTGTAGTTGCAGCTGATAATCACAGTTAGATTTTGAGACAAGGACCTAAAAAAGGCCAAAAAAGCAGACACTTACAAACCTAAGAATTATTCTGTTTTTTGCATTAACATTATATTGTTACTAAACCTGGAAAAACATACAGTTCTAATTAGAAAAGGAGATAAAGTGCAACTGCTTGCCAACTTCAAGATCACAGAATAAAAAAACCTAAAAATAATTTTTTTAGTCAATGTGAAAAGCCATGACAAGCTATGCCTGCTGTTATTGAATACTGATAACTGCTCTGAAAATATTCAACAATAATATCAGCAATAGAATATAGTATAACTTAGATGATCCTGATGTTGGCATCCAAAAATGGAAGCACATTTTTCTAGCAGTTACTGAGCTGAAAACATAGATCTTTCAACAGGAAACTTTCTTCTTGGTAAATTATCAGGGTAATTATCAAGAATATAATATAAAGGTCATAAGTTTGCTAACTGATAAGAGACATTCCTCAGCAGATTATTTTTTTAAATAATATGTTGAAGGATATGCAACCTTTTGCAATGATTTCCCTTACATTTTCTGAATTCTTACCACGTTCACAATTACATACCTATCCCTCCAGTTTGAGGTTTCTATAAATACCCTTTGTTTTCCTTGGTTGGGTTTTTTTAATTTTTTGGGTATTTTTTGGTTGGGGTTGTTTAGGGTTTTTTTGCTGTTTTTACTTTATTTTTATGTAAAATTTATCTCATGCAGAACATGCTAAATACTCTGTGTCACAAGCAAAATTATTCTAAAAACATATTGTTATCTCTTTATTATACATTTGCTCAAGTCAGAATTTTGCAGTTTAGGATAACAAGGCTCTGCTATAGAAAATGAAAAAACAATTTAGGAGATTGGGGTTGAGAAATGCCAGCTTGGAAAATCCCATAGATTTCACCAGTGTAGATGAGAACAAAGCATGGGATACAGGTGGTCTCTAGGAGTACTGGCATTTATGCATTGGCTGCTAAGGTAGGTGGTCTACTTCTCCAAAACAAACACTGTGCAATTATTGTTCTGTTTGTTTTCTGATGAGAAGGAATATTTCTTAATCAGGAACAGCTCTGCAGTAGATTGTCACAGCACCACCACGGAGAAAGAAATACTCTCACAGCAAGGGATTCCAGAAGCTCTGTTTCTAAAAAAGAACTGTCCTCAGGGGTGTTATGGATGAGCTGTGTGAGGAGTGATGGTGCATATGAAGATGAGGGATGCAGCTGAAGAACACCAGTGCCTTTTCAGTAGGTTACTTTTACTATTTGTGGTAAACTAATAGAACAGCTTCTAAAGTCTCTAAAAAATTGCTTTAGCTCTGCTTATTCAACAAACTAGTTGACATGTAAGCACATAAAGAACTCCTAAAATTCTGTGTATAGAGTTATGAATTCCTACAAGAGAAGTATTTTGGTTATTCCTTCACTTGCTTTACCTCTACATGTTTGAACATAATTTGAAGCAAAATTATAGCAATTAAGAAATATTTTTTTTCTTAAATAAGAAAGTATGCATAAGCTTATTCTATGTAAAATTATATTGTCAGTCTTTTTTACTCAGTTGAATCTTTATTTGCCAACATCTGCCCAACCAAAACAATGAGTCTAAAAACCATTATCTGAGCTGCAATTATAGTATAATCCACCTCAACTAAAAACAAAGTTAATTTATGCTTCAGTTGTCACAGCCCTTTTGCATATGACTGCAAAATTACTGTAAAACTTACCTACATAATCATACCTATCATAATAATACAGAAAATAAACCGAAATTATAATAATTAATCTCCCCCAATAAATCCCCTGATAATTTATTTTTCATGAACCTGTCTCTGATGTCTTTTTTGCTGCTCAGCACCTTAGCTTCTTTGCTCTAAAATGAATATTAAACTCCCTTGTAAAGTGTTCTGTAATCTCCTAAAATTGTACTGTAAGAGTGTGATGTGATAATGTTAGGGGTTTTTTTACCTAAGTTATTAAAAATCATTTCATGACAAAATCAGGTTTTCTGTAAGGATTGATGAAGGCACTGAAGAAACATTCACTATTTGGTTCAGAGTTTAAGGCCCTATAGAAGTACTATGACGTAATTATATTTAGCCCTTTGGTACTAGGTGGTGTTTTTCTTTGTTTTATTTTGTTTTTTAATCCAGGCCATCAAAATGGTTATTACTTCATAGCAGGGCAAAATATGCAGGGAAAAAAAAAAAAAGAAAAAAAAAGAAAAGTAGTTATTAGAATAATTGCAATTGTCTGCAAGGAAGAAATTATATAAAAGATGTTATGGCTCAGTACAGATATAATATTCCTTGCAAGCTTTACTAAAAACAAGTTCCTTCAGTTCTCACCTTGGGTCCTTGGAGATTCATGGGGATATGTTGGTTCTCACTCTGTTAAATCTCTGACTTTTCTGCTCAAATTTGATAGCTCAGGCACCCAGTCTGTCAACAATCCTCCGTTATTTGAATGATTTTCCTTTTCTTGCTACAGAGCGCCAGAAAGCACATCCATAAATCAAGACTCCCTTTGAGCACAAAAACCCAAATAATTTAGAAGTTGCTCTAGAAAGCAAAGATATTGCTGGTGCTAAAGCACAAAAATAGGGAATCAAGATGTGAGTGTGGGTGCTATTTATAGTGCAGCTCACAATCCATGAGTGATGTGGTACTCCATCCCTCAGGAACTCAGTTTTCATCTAAGCATCAGAAGGATAAAAATTACAGAAGATTTTATCGAGGCTTAGGGAGATCAAATCCATGAATGTTGATAGCAGCTGTGGGGTAGAGCAATAAAGGAAATAGGGAAATAAGAAGAGGTGAATAAAGGTGGAGGAACATTTTGCCACAGAGAACACTTCTGCAAAGGCTCTTGTTCCATATTCTTAGCCTGTCATTCAGGCCTGGAGGAACATTCCACAACGGAGTTTTACAACAGGGCTTTTAAGAAGACAGCTTCTTAAAATGGGAGAAATCCATTTTTTCACTGAAAGTCAGTACACTATCAGTGCCTAATTTTAGACTTCTTGAAAAATGTCATTGCAAATGCTTAACTAAAGAGTGAATAATTTGTCATTGTCGGTCTCCCCTGGTCGCTTGAAAGAAAAGCTATAGTTGCTTTCTTACTGTCAGTGAATTCCATGCATATAGTTCATGTTATAGCTCATGCATGCTTTTATTTTTTCAATTTTATGAGATGGTGTTGTAGGGACTACAGATCTTAATTCTGAAACATTTCTCCACCTTAAGCATTCATCTTGATTTGATGTGTCTTTTTCCATTTTTTTCCCCGAGTTTCCTGACTGACACACAGACAAAAAAACCCAGTTTTATCTTCTTCAACTATACAGCCATAGGATAAAGAATTCAGCATAACAACTGCATGTTTTTTGAGTTCTGTCCTCTTTAGTCCTTATATAAAGGAGTGGTGTAAAGAACCATGATTATATTCTTTCAGCAGCTTTCAGGAGGATATTACCTAAAGTATCCTCTTAATTCTGCCTCTGTAATCCAAAAACTAAAGGAGGACATAACCTGGAGATGAAGTTAAAAGACTTGTGGATTTAGGGAACTACTTTTTCACTGAAAACTCCTTGAGCAATGACCTTGAGCAAGTAATTTAATCTCTTTGTTGCAGATCCTCAGAGGTGCTTAGGTGTATAATTTCCATTAATTTCTGTCAGACCAGTGAGGAGCTGTGTGCCCCAGTCCTCCTTGTGAAACAAAGAGATTCTGCTTCTGTACATCACAGAGGCCTTCTGTGTATCTAATCAAAATGTGTTCATTAATGTACTTAGTAACTCTGGTGATGATGGTTCTGCCTAAGATGAAGTGATTTAATTCACTAATTGCCACACAATACCACGGAGACCAAGAGCTGAAAATTACTCAGAGGGTGGGAATATACATAGATTTAAGACCCCAAAAAACAAACAAACCAAAAAAAAAAAAAAAAGACAACTTCTAGCTGTGGAGAAAAGGTAGGGTATTTCTTCTGAGGATAGTTTATTCCATAATTACACTCTTCAGTGGCTAGTGCTTCTTCCTGTGAAGAATCTCATCTCTAACTTTCACTGTTACTACTGGAGTATCAATCCCTACAGAATCCACCTAAAATAAATGCCTTTTTTTTCCCCACAAATATCAAGTAGGTCTTCAAACTCTAATTGATTAAGTTCTGTTGTTTTTTTTTTTGTTTGCTTGTTTGTTTTTTTAAGGAAGGTATTTAAGATGGAATTTTTCAAGGAATACAAGAGAGTTAAGTACTGAGAATTTATTGGCATTCAACAGAAATCTGAAGCACCTTGGAGAACTTCAGTTGCAGAAACAATCTTGAAGCCCTTGCTGATGCAGAGTACACAGAGGAAAGTTTGATGGTTAAGGTTATTAAGGATTGTATAAATGTAAACAGCTTGAGTTGACCTGAGAACTATGCCATGCATGAAAACACAGTAGATTTTATTGGAGGCACAGTGGGTTCTGCTCCACTCCAAAGTGGGAGTTAATACTGAATACTGGTTCCAACAGTCAGAAAAGACAAGTTTAACAGTGTGTGTGTGCTGTTCACCCTTAGCATGAATCAATAGGCAGTTTTGAACACTGCTTGGGAAGTATTCAGAAGTCGATTATATGATGGCAGAAAGGTGGGAGATTACTGCAGGGAACTTAGCATAGCTGCTCTTTAGCTGCAGAACTTGGAGAGTTTCAGGCATTGTCAGGTAGTCAAAATTTAAGGGCAGCAGCTAAAAAAAACCACTGCTGCTGTTCTTGTGAGTTTGCTTTTTAGTAGGAAAAAAAAAACACTTAACTTTACCATACTGCTTTGAATTAAATTTCACATAATTACTGGGAGCTTAGCACAATTCTGTGGTTCTAACAACATGCAGTTGGAAAAGTTCGAATAAATTCAAGACGAAACCAGATTAATTGCTTTGTGTTTTCCTTAAAACATTGGCTGAAAGCACAAGAATGGATGCATAGACCAATATTTGGACAGAAATTACTCAGCCAGAGCAGAGTATTAATTATGTTTTCAAATGTAAGCAAGAATCCTCCTCCTTAAATCATTGCAATCTCCAATTGTTTTAATCAGAAAACTCTACATCATTTATATGAATTCATAGGTCTGATGAAGGAAGATTGCTAGCAAAGCCTTCTATCCCCTGAAGGACAGGTGTCCTATCTAAGAGCTAAAGATGTTCTGACAACAATTTACTAAGAGAGCAGTTTCTGAAACAAACTGAAAAGAAATTGCTGCTACCTATTCCAATAGTATCTGTAATGAGGGAGTTTTTGTTTGTTTCAAATCAACTATTAAAGTCCTGTAAGTTTCTTTCTTCCAGCTGACATTGATCAGTGCTGATAGTACATGGAGAATGTGAAACAAGATTTTATAAATCTCATGTTTTATATTCAACTTTAAAAGTACATGGAGAAAGTTTATCTCCAAATTTTAGTTAAGATTTGAACAGAATTCATTAAGCTTTAGGTAGTGGAAGCACAGAGCACAGAGTGGTCAAGTTTTTCATGAGCACTAATTTTGAAATAAATTATGGTGAAGATGATTCTTCAGCTGTCTGAGACTGAAAAAGGTGTATGGGAACGGAAAGTTATTAAAAAAGAGAAAACTCAATGGTGTGGTGTTATTAACTTCTTTTCATTACTATTTATCATTGTTATTTTGACTTGTGGAGATTAAGGAGTAGCCTTCACTTTCGATAAATCACAAAGATGTAAGGTAATAGCTTCAAAGCACTCATTTAAAGGATGAAGAATTTTAAACAAAGTGCTCACATACTTCATTCTCCTCGAAATTCCGAACTAATTTAATATAACTTCAGTACTCTACAAAAATAGCTACATATCCAGATGTTTTTTCTTCCCATAGGACAACTTCTTTTCCAATGAAGAAGCTTTCCAATAGCTGTATTTTTTCTCCTTGCTTGCTTCAAGTTCTGTAGAATGACAGAAAGTTACAAAACCATAACTCGTTTCTTAAGCAAGATGTGATTGTACTTATTTATTTATGTAACAACTTAATTCCAAATATACCTATTCAGAAAGCAAGTGAATATTCAAAGGAAACCTATAGGTAGCACTTAGAAGAATACTCATGAGTAAATACAAAATAAGGTCTGTAAAGAAATTATATGTGAATTATATTAAAAGAAAAAAAGAGAAAGAAATATCAGATCTCCGTTTGAAAATTACAAAAATACAATCATATTTTTGCTTGTGGATCTGCTATTTTTACACCTGATATTAAATTTAAATTCTGCCATTATTTTCATGATTGTTTCTATGTTTTTGTTGGGTTTTGTAAAAATATATTCACAGAGATTATTTATTTTTGGACTCATAATTGACTGGAATCTCCTCCAGAAATGTCTGCAGGAAGTCTATGCATGCAATCCTTAACAGCAGAATTTTGATAAGATAAAAAAAGGATCAGACGTTTATATTACTTAAACATTTTAAGTCATCACACACTAGTTTTATTTAAATCATGTTAAGCCAGTATTTAATTTGGTTTCTCAAAGTCTGGGAATGCTGTTAAGGTCTTAACACTTTTCCATCATACCTATAATTCCAAGCACATTTTCCTTTTGAAAGTAACAGCAAAACTAGCATGGCACTCTGTTCATCTTATTTTTTCAAAGAAAATGAGATTATTTTATTTTAAAATCTGTTTTCTAACAACAAATTTTTGTAAAATTACCTTCTAGAAGCTGAAAATTACCTTACACTACAAGATATTTTCTGCTGTTTTATTGCAAAGAATTCAGCAGTAAACCAAGGGTAGCAGTCACTTTTACTAGAAGAATGGTTTCACTTACAGTGGAAGGAGACTCTCTCCTGTTAATTTAAGGAGTAACAAACCAACTGCAGGTTTTTTATTACCTACATGGAATCTTTGCTATATCTGAGAAAAAATATCTATATTCTATGCAACAAACACAAGGACTCAAACAGTTTAGAGCTCCTCGAGCTAAAAAATAACTTGGTAGTGTCCAATGTCCTTCTAGAGATATAGTGGAAGAGTATAACTTCCTGCAGCTGTTTTCTTTTCACACCAGCAAGGCTATGCATAGTAGTGAGTATGCATGTATCAAAATTCACTGTCCCACAACCTGTTTGCCTGAAGAAACAATGCTCTTATAAAGAAGCTGATGCTCTGTCAGACTCAGTATGCCATATGCTTGATGTAAGAAACAGAACAGATCACACCTGTGCATAGGATAAATCTAGATTGGCTTCTCAAGCAAATTTTCAAAATGGCATCAGCAGAAATCCTTTGGAGCGCATCTCTTGGCAAAGAATTAAATATTCTAATTAGTCCAAGAAAGTTAAGAGACTAAAATTATTGTATTTTTTCCTCATAAAGCCTCCCCTTAACAGAAGTTGAGAGCATTTGATACACAAGGAGTCCAGTCTGGCATCACTCACTCATGGACACACATGAGTTTTCACTAGTGGATCTCTCATGATTGTTATTGAGAAACTCATGCTTGAATCCACTTTCTTATTCTCCAGGCTGCACTTCTGTGCTCAAGTGACAATTTATCTTTTTGCCTGTACTGTGGCAGACTGCCTCCGCCCCAAGAGGCGGCAATGTGGGGTGCAGTCCTGTCGGTTTGGACCCCTAAGTTCCCTTTCCTTAGCCCACCCTCTTGCAGTCCCTGCTCCTCTTGTAATTGGACCCTGACCCTAAACTCCACCCTGGATGTACCTTATAAAACCTGCCATCCCACTCTTGTTAGCGTTCTTGTTCCTGCGTTGTATCCGAGGGCTGCTTTGTGTTTCTGCCAGGCTTCGGTGTATAATTTTTGTTCTTGTTAATAAACGGACTCTCGGATCTTCTGGACAAGAACCCGTCTCATTCCTTTTTCCGACGTTGGCCACAGGTGACTCTCTGAAGTGCCAGAGCCTGGGGGAATCCCCAGCTTGTTGTGGCACCAGTGTGAAGTGGGTACTGACACTGTACTGCAGCACTCCTTTCAAGTAATCAAAACTTTCTTGTTTTAAGTGCATAACACCTCTGCCCATGTCACTCTCCAAGTCTTGCTTTCTAATGGAGGAGAGGAGAAGGGAACACAGACTTAAATCTCACTCAGTATTTTGGACAAAATGGAGTCATCAAAATTTACACCTTGATCCCTGCTATGCAAATTCCATAACATGTGTTTATTTCTTTTAGATTTTTAAATATGCATCTTTCATTTCTCTATCATTATGTGTTAATTACAGCAGTTTAGAACATGTTTTGTTTTCACTCTAGACAACAAGAACCAGTGCAAATCCAAGAACTGTAACTCTTGACCCTGTTATTAAATTTTCTGGTTACAATTGCATTTTGTTCTGAATCAGAATAATACAGCCTATACTTGTTATTTCTTAAAAGAAAGGAAACATTGCAAATGACACATTTGAATTCATTCCCAAACTGTAGCTTTGCATAGGGTTAAAGTCAAGTACCTGGGAGGTGAAGTTCTTCCATGCTTGTATTTTTTTTCTGGTATTGCTGTCACTGCTACATATCCTTGAGTCTGGTTTCCATTAATTGTGTGGCCTTTTGCATGAAGTCTATTTTTGTGCACTATTAATTGTATGTGCCATTACCACTGAGATTACAATGCTGGGAAAAAAAAGAAAAAACTCCACAAACTAAAAGAAAGAAAAACACACTTGACAGATTTGATCACAGGAAATGAGAAGTACCTTAACATTTATTCTATGATTTTTTTAAAATTTTGCTCTATTCATTGAATATTCATTTCCTTTAGAGAAAGGGAGAGAAATGGGAAACATATGCTAGCTAAAGAAAAAGGTAAATAAGACTTCTATTATGCATGCCTTAGACCCTCATTCATACAGAATATAATAAATCAAGACTCTGCTTCACCTCTCTCACATCCAGCAATCAAGGATTTAAAAGCACTTCCACTGCAAGCAAAATAAACAACTAAAACCAAAATCAAAGCCAAAAAAATTTCCAAATTCCCAAAAGCTGCAAGAAACTCCTGCCTCCAATTTGCTGTCAAAAGAAAAATGTCCTCCATATGAAATGTCTTTTACAATTTCATGACCTTACTAATTTTGGATACTGCTGACTGCAGCTTACTGCCTCAGCCCATCTGACACTAGAACAACTTAATTCCCTCTCTTGAATTTCTCTTTTTCTTATCTCTCTTCCCCAAGTCTGATGAGACTCTTGACTGAAATTAAACTACTGATAAATTTGTGACCGTATGAGATACCCTGAATCCAAGCTTAAACTCTCACATGAGAAAGTAAAGTAAGAGCCAAAGAATTTTTGGAGGGAGCAAAGAAGTTGAAACTTACTTACTGAAAATTAAATCCTGAGTAACATTGTTTATTTACTTTATGTGGTGAAATGCTGTTAAATACTAGAGAGAGGACAAAACAGATGAATGTACAGCAGTGGACACAGAATGAGGCACAGAAGCCTGAAAATGCAGAAAAAAGAGCTCTTTGTTCTATGAACATGTGACTTTTGCTATTTATTTCTGATGCAGTGAGGCAACTTGCATATATTTTCTTTCACAATTGTTTGAAAATTATGGCATACAAATCAAAAAACATGTCAATTGTTGCTCAATAGCTGTAACCTCAGCCCTGTTGAGTAACCTTACATTAGAGGCACTAATATATGACCAAAGTGGGAGGAGACCATCATCTCAGATCTACAAATGCCCTCTAATTCACCAGGGGACTGTATTGCTCTTACTTATAAACATAAATGTATTACTTTAACTTAAAAATCTTTTGGCATGGGCTGGATTCTCTGGTTAATAAAGAAATTAAGCTATTGGTCTGAAACTATGTTGAGTACAAAGGGGACAGGGACAGGAAAAGGGAAGGGAGAAAGGTAACCTGAATGATATTTTTAGCCCTGCTCCTACTTCTTTATCTCAGCTTATATTACAGCACCTTTTTCCTCTAGCATCCATCACTAGAAATAAACATGCTGAAGGTTAACTCAAGAATAATATTCTGCTTTTCCTTTCTCCTTTCCCTTCACAAGGACATCCATTTTCATGTTTGTATTTAGGCATACAGTATAACACTATATTGAGACTTGGCCTCCCTAGGAGCTGTAGTTCACCCTTGGAAGTTGTTGCCTAAGGTGCTCACTGTTGCTGGACTCCAGGACTGTTTATTTAATTACTCTTCCTTGGTGTACTGCCAGTACACAACAAACAATAACGAAGTTTGTCTTTGACTTTGCTCCGTGCTCCTTCTGTCCCTTAACTAACAAGCCGAACTAAACTAACAAAAACCACAAACCACTAACAAAAACATAAGACCCCATACAAAATAAAAACAGAAAAAAAGCCACAAAAAAAATTTCAATTAAAAATGGGTGAAATCTAAGACTCTTGTCAGAAGAGCCCAAAACCCAAGTTCTGCAGGAAAAAAAAAAAAAAAGAGTTGAGTGACTAAAGCCATATTTTGGCCAGAACTAAGATTAACTGAAACTATAGAGTTTAATCAATACAAATCGGAATTTAAATCACACAGTCTGAGTGCTTGAAACTATGTGTACAGTTACAGTTTCTAGCACAAAACCTCTTCTTTCAACATTGTCTCCCTTATTCTTCAAGTGCCTTGAGGCATCATTGCAGGATAAAAGTTTTGACTTTGCCTAATCTTCCTTTCTGCATGTCTCAGAACCCTCCCCTACCTTAGAAGTTTAGCACTTAGACAAATTTTAAGCTTAGTCATGAGCTTACACATTTTCCACAGGGGCCCCCAAGTATCTCAGTGTAATGAATTATCTCTGATCACATTAATACATGGCAGTTGCAAAAGACTACTTGGAAAGATATAGAGAAGAGATTTTGGCTAAAAGATACATCCAAAACTGTGTAATGCTCTGGCTTTTATGAAGCAGCTTGAATATTGACACGATATTCAGTCCCTGAGAATTCAAACCCCACCTATCTACAAAGGATTAAAATGTATATCTCCTATCTATTGAGACATAGAGCCTTATTGTAATGGAGCTCTTCTAATCTATCCAACAAAAACATTTCTGTCTAAAATTTTTATTTCAAAGAGAGCATTTAAGAGTAATCCTATATCTCTATGATTAAACCACTCTTTGAATGAGAGAGTTCGTAATCCATGTTTCTTTTAATGCTGACATTTTTATATGAAATGCACATCCAGGTCTTGAAATCCTTTTTATGATTTAGGACCTATTGAAACATGAAATTTCAGTGCTGGTTTAAAACTAGTAGGAGGAATAATTTCCTACTGTTCAAATTCATGAGGTTGTTCTAAGGGAGTCTTTCTGTTAATGCTTCCTACTGTTATACATAATACACTGAAAAACAGTAGGCATTGGCTTAGTAAAGCTATTGTGAAGTATTGCCAATGACTAAATGGAAACAGATATAGATCGTCCCTCATAATGGCATTACACCAAGTTCTGTATTGCTTTATTCCTTTGCATGACCCCCTTCAATTCACTGGAGCTCTCCAGATACAAATGTAGGGAAAGGCTGGCCTATAGTAACACTGCCCCGTGAAGGTGCAGCTGCTAGAGCTGAATATCAAGCATTTGCAAGCATTGAGAGCCACTGAATTAAAGGTTATTTAGTCCTTTAAGGAACAAAATTATAGAGAAAAATTGTTTCATTGTAACTGATTTTTTCTTCTCTCTCACCCATTCTGAATCCAATTTTAAAGTTTATGAATTTCCTTAGTGTATCCCCAGATCCTGCTGTACTGTAAGAGATGAAAAATGTATGTGACTAATCGGTAGAAAGCTCTTAATTAAAATAGGTTTCTGCCAGAATGATACAAACAAGGTCAGAATGCTCTGCCAGTTTCAAAGCTTTGATGAAAAATGACAGCAAATGCACCATGCATAGGAATGAAAGAGCACAGGACAGATGCAGGGACAGCTAAGGCATTGTCTTGGTCATGATCTGTAGGACTTGGTGGGAGGGACTGGCTGCTAAGACAATGTAGAGGAATCAAATATCATCCTTAAGAAAAAAATGCCACTGAAATGTCAGGAAGACTAGCTTGGACATGTCAGTGTCAATGTCTGCTACTGCTAATGATGCCGGATCAGTACAAAGTCTTTTACAAAAATAGAGTACAGAGACTTCTAGGAAACACAAACCTTTGAGAGCTGAGATACAGACTGAAGCTGTGAAGAACTGCATGCCCTCGACTCCTCTTGACAGCAGACACTTCATCAGAGGAGGACCAGAGGTGTTACACTTGAAGGATAAGCTACAAAAACAGCATTTTATTTATAGCAAGAGACATAAAGCATAGATGAAATCGAGGAAGATAGAAAAGACTGTATAGAAAGAATACATAAATAAATCAGTTTATGAACACATATGTCAAGACAATGAATATAGCTGGACCTGAATAAGAAAATATGCTCCATTGATATAGATTGTATATTCAGGATGGAATTTATCTCCAAGGAGTTAGACANTGAATAAGAAAATATGCTCCATTGGTATAGATTGTATATTCAGAATTATACCAAGAAAAAATTCACATGATGCTAAGGAATTTACTGCTCTTTCATAGAAAGTCATCAAAGGCTGATCTCCTAATTTCTGAATCCATTTTTTACTGACCTGTGGTGGGATTTTTATAGTTTATTCCCTAAAACTCTTCTTTGTCTCAGACTAGCTTTCAGGTCATTCAATAGATTTTCATTTCAGCCAAATTGAAAAATGTTACAAGATATGATCCGTGATAAATATTAAAAATGCATCAATGCAGGTGCTGATCATCACAGAAAATGAGGAGCAATTTACACTGTGAATAGGTTTACAAAAAAAAAATGGTGTTGAAAAGGACACTAAAAGTGAGATTTTGGGGTTGCATTTTGCAACCAGCCGTAGATTTGGGAGCATGCAAAAAACAAGACTCAAGTTTTCATTCCAGTCTAATTTTTTTTTATGGAAAATTAATTTTTGTCTGTAGTAAAATTTTTTACTTAGGCTTTCTGTTCATGTTCATTTTTTCTTCCATGTAGTCCTTGCTTGCTATCCTTTGTGGAAAACATTGATTCAGACCTCTACCTTCACCTCAGTTTTTACTAGGAGTGGTGTCTGGTAGAAATGACAATACAAATGGGAAGCTAGACCCTGATGGAGAACATGGGATATATGAACTACAACTCCTGAAACATTGCAGTAGTGATATAAAAAGGAACTTTTGGTGGTTTGATCATACAATTTTCAAATTTAAGACAAAATTTCATTATTTTTGCCAAATCACACATTTATATTCATTATGGCAAAGGAAAACATAGGTTTTGTTTATTTTGTTGTCTATCCTCAACACTGTAAATATTTTGTTTGCATGTTTTGGTTTCCCAAAACAAGTGGTGGCTTCAACTTGTTATTTATCATCAAAAACTAAGTTAATCACTAGGCAAAACTTATTTCCTCTGCATCTTAAAAAATCACCTAAAACTTAAGAAACTTTCAGCCCATTCTGTGACTAAATTAAGATCATTTATGTAGACAGTATTCTAGAGATTCGGTATCATTTTTTTCACAATTATGCATTTTTTGTTTCAGGGATAATGCTATGATATATGCACAAGCACCTTGGTCTTGGTACACCACTCAGGAATGGGGATATTTTTTACTCATTACAATTTATGTTCTGACCACGTCAGAGACCTAGTATTTAGCACTCCTGAAAAAGTTTGAAGTGAATACTTCAGCTACACTGAAGAGAAAGATCTCAGTCCTAATATTTGGGTATGGCGGAGGGAAGCCTGAGATAGATTTGTTTCACCACCAAAGGGAGGAAAGCAGATGATGTCTAGACTTTGAGTATGCAGGTGATAAGAATACTGTCAGTAAGCAGACCTGTCATAGAGACCTCAGTGTGAATTTATTTCCACAGGAATATGTTATTCAGTATTCTTAGCAGCTCTGAAATATCATTTAAATTTAATTCCCCTAAAATGGGAACCATTTTTCTCTATCTCATCTGTATATCTGCAATTACAGGATATTGCACTAGTGGAGAGATTTTTGGCAACCGTGCTATGAGAGATCAATAGTATATCAAGCTCTTTGTGGTATAAACACTAATTGGAAGCGTGAACATGTTTCTTGCAAATGCTTCTTACCAGTAATCTTGGAAGTCAGACAAAAAGTTGACATCTGAAATATCAGATGAGTACTAGCTAGGCTAGATTATAACATACTTGCTAATTTATGTAATTTTAATTGGAAAAGAATAATAATTAATTAATTATCAGGAAGGATATTATCACCAAGGCAAAAATCTGCTGTGCTGTAAAGACATGATAGTATCAATGCTTGTGGAATAATCTCAGCTGCCATGGATGCCACTAGGAAATTAAAGATTTAACTCCTGCCAGGAGGCACTGAAAACATTGTAACATCAAGTGTAATAGAAACATCTCCAATGTCAGGTAAAAATTAACCTGAGACATGACCCAATCATAAAGGTTATTGCAGGGTTGTTCCTCTCACATATTCTCAGCCCACTCTTCTCTGGCTACAATCGCATCTGTGCAATTACTTTTTTGCCTTCTTATATATGTTATCACAGGGGTGTTACCATTTCTGATTGGCCCAGCCTTGGCCAGTGGCACATCCATCTTGGACCCCGCTGGCACTGGCTCTGCTGGACAAGGAGGAAGTTTCTGGAAGAAGTGTCCCTTGTAACCTTCCAGTACGCAAATGTGGCCGCAAAAACTAATATCACAAAAAATGCAGAATTAAGTATTGGAAACCTATAAAAGTTTTCTTTCTGTCATTTTTCAGACATGTCCCTTGTTGTAGAAGAGTTTAGCAACATTCATTGCCCTAAGTTAAAACCCAAGTCTGACAAAATTCAACATATCTTTACTTTCAACCACTAATGTGAGGCCATGCTTAAGTTAAAGTACACTAAAGGCAAATGGGAAAAATTAACACAGGTAGCCTAAGAGTAAGCCAGGCATTGTTTAAAATTGTGCCTTCTAAGACTTCAAATATTTACTAACAAAAATGAAACTTTCTCATACAATAATTGAAATCTTGTTTCTGTTGCATTTCTGTCACTGGAGTCATTGCAATGAAATCATGAGTGCATTTGACTGAAATACATAGACAGCTGTTTGTCTGAGCAATTTGTTGGTCTGTACAATTGCAGTGATTGTCACACACAAATTACGCATCTTCTGAACCAATAAACAATATCATTTTTACTGAACTCAAAAATTCAAGAAGACAAAGATCATATAAACTCCAACTTCCCAAAAGTAAGGAATACAGGTTACCATACAACTTAATAAATTGTATGAAATACTCTACCTTTCATTCTTAAAAATATAAAGAAAAAAATTATTAAAAATATGGGAATTTCATAAACCAAGCACATTTAGAGACATCCTTATGCTTTACTCTCCTGATAGTAGAAAGTGCAGCAAGAGTTCATCATTTTTTGCTATGTTTAATGTGACTTACTCATCGTCATTTCCTAGGAATTGGTCTTTGTCACTAAGTCAATATAGTGTTCAGATTAGAGATATGAAAATTTCCTATATGTTTACTATTAAACATTAAGTTCTTAATAGTTACCATTGGTAAAGGTAACTGCCATTGCTAAGTTGCCATGCTGATTACACTTAAGCAAGAAAAATCAATGACAATAAAGTGGTCTTCTGCCCTCTGAAATACGTTTCACAGGTTCAGAATGGCAATATTTTCTTCTAGGAGATTGTGTTTCCTCCTTTAATACTGTGATATTAAACTGCAACTTTGAACTTCTTGATAAAGGTGGGGTTTTTTTGCAAATGTTCATTATTTTAATGTCAAAAATGTGGCTCTTTTTTACATATCTCTCTACCCATCCCTTCCTGTAGGACATATTTGCATTTGTAAAATTACAACTTTTCTCAGAACCGAGAATTTGACATCAGAAGGGTAGTCTACTAATTTTCATGTCAGTGATACAGATTTGTTTCCGCCCTCTTCCTCTGTAATTTGTATCCCTAGTGTGAACTACAGTGCCAGTAATGCAGTAGAAAGTGCTTAGTACATTTGAAGCTTGTGCAGAATTCATGTTATAAAGATGATAAGAGCCTCCAAGGGAATAATTGCCTCACTACAGGGAGTGCAAATTGTTTGGCAACTGGTCTCTCTGTTGTCCTTTTCTTTCTTGCAAGTGGTTGACATCAGTACATATTAACAGCAAAGCTGATCAGCTGCAGAGCCAACACTTTCATAGACATTGATGGTTTTTTTCCTAAAGATATTTATAGTAAAAGAATTGAATAGCTCACAGAGTGCTAATGAGATATAGAGCATTTCCATTTAAGTACTCAATGTAAATTCTAATCTAGGTTTTAAGGACACATTTAGAGTATTTCTTCACACAATTTCTATTATTTCAGTGAATGTTTTTCTCATAGTCAACCATACTAAGATAGTGCATCAGAACTATACATTAGAATTCTTGAAATATCTTTGGGAAACTATAAGCAATTTTGTAACAAAAAATATTAATTTTTGAAATAAAAACACAGAAAATAAAATTAGAAAAGAGGAGAGAACAGGGTAAGATCTATTGGCTGTCCCTGGTTGTTATTGAATGGTATTAACTCAATGGCAGCTCAATGACTCTTGCAATGGGATTATCTTCTGTAACCTTTAAAAGTCCTACTGTCTTACTTATAATTTGGCTTGATAAATCAACTTATGTTTTAATTGAAAATACTTATAAGCATTTTAAACAATGTGTATATGCAGGAGTGTATGTTTAGTGACCTTTGAATACCAAGAAAATTGTGCCCATCCAAAACATATAATAGTTTTTTAAAATCACTTCATTTCTACCAAGAAACCTCCTGCCTCAGGAATGCAGGAATGTTCCTGCAATTGTTTCCTACTGATAGACTTCTACCAAGATATAAATAGTTTTGCTCAAAGTATTTACTTTTAAGAACTGATGTCATGCAAAAAGACCAAACCTTAAATTTAAATGAAAAATTATATGAAATATATAGTCCACACTGATTTTTCATTGCCTGCCATATGAGGATGTTTATGATGTGCACTATCAAATGGATACATCAATTCTGTAAACACAAATTAAGTGTTCTGCCGCCACATAAGGTTAATGGATAATATACCACCCTACTAGCACAGTTAAATCTCAATGAAGCATAGTGACTTTACCCTAAATTATGGATAGCCCTTTTGAACAGTAGTAATCTGGAATCTACCCCTTCCTATAAGAACCTACCAAAGGCCTCTCTGTGCAGAAGAAAAAGAGATTGAATCAAGGTTTAATCAACAACTGCACTTCTGACCAGATATATTATATTATATTATTGCAGCTTTGATAACAATTTAAGCTAGCAAT
Source organism: Alaudala cheleensis (assembly GCA_013398995.1). NCBI lineage: Eukaryota > Metazoa > Chordata > Aves > Passeriformes > Alaudidae > Alaudala > Alaudala cheleensis. The sequence goes on along the minus strand of VWYE01022564.1, from coordinate 44,476 downwards.
TCAGAAAGTATTTTCAGCTAATGATATACTAATTCACCTGCAACTGCAGGATTACATACGTATTAAAAGAAAGAAGAAAATTAGTGCTGATTTAATTTCACCAGATATTTGAGTACTTAAGGTTTTAGTTTTCAAAAGCATGAAGTTTGAATCAACGCCTAGTTTCTTCCAGTTCCTTTGTTTTATTTACTTCTGCCCCTGATCATGGACACCAGAACCCTCAACTTCTGCCCGGAGAAGAGCTGGTTTGGTATATTTTCTGTCTGTATTGAAACCCATAAAAACCAAAGCAAAGCCAAAACCAAGAGAGACTGGATATTGCTAGATATTGAGAAATGTAAATGATAAGTGATCTGATCATTACAACACTTATCAGTATTTATGTGTATGTACTGAATAAATTGTTACCGATGTCTGTTGTAATTTCTCTTTCAGGCATTGCTCTGCAACAAACATCATGGAAGGAAGGAATTTGGAAGGAATTTGGAAGGAAGGAATTCAGAAGGAAGGAAGGAGGGAGGGAGGGGGGGGAGGGAGGGAAGGAAGAAAAGCAGGCAAGAAGGAAGGCAGGAAGGAAGGCAGGAAGGCAGGAAGGCAGGAAGGAAGGAATCGGGTAAAGGGAATGAAATCAAATGTGCTGGGAAAATTTTTTAGATGATCTTTTCATTCAGATACTCATCAGTGTGAGTAAACAGAGCAAACTCAAGCAAAAAATTAATATTAAGGCACAGTTTCCTAACAACGAGATATGCTTGTACATGTAACAGTAATGGGCTCTAGGCGATCAGTTCTGCACACCAAAGTCTGAAGTGATACCAGCACAACCAGCTCTTTTCAATGCAGGCCTTTTTTGTACTTTTCAAACCAAATTCCCGTTAGGCTGGCAGATGTGAGCAGCTTTGTTAGCTCATTATGCAGTTCGGCATCAGTAGCTGGTCATTTGTAGAAACAAATGGCATTTAGTATGACCTTGTTTCTGTAGAGTCTCAAGATTTTTTATTTTTATTATTCAGTGGAGGGATGCAGGGGTTGTTACTATGGTCTCATCCTTATTCACTTTCGCACAATTCCTTTTCCAAGGTCCTTGGTGTGTGTCTTGGTTTGAAAGACAGATGTCTGCTAGGGAAAAGCCGGAGCCNAAGTGCCAAGGGCAAGAGTGCCCACCCCCCAGCCCCCGTCCCTTTTGCTGCCCCAAATCTCGCGTTACCAGGTCCGATCTTCTCTTCCCTGGCTTCTTTTGTCTTTAGTTAAGTACTGATAAGTACTCGGTCCTTAAGTGTCTTTCTTGAGGGAAAAATTTCCAAAAGGGAAAAAGAAAAGAAACAAATCTAGACCCCAACAGTGTGTTATTGCTCTGGGTTAGAGTTTTGTTCTTTGCAAGTTTTAATAAATCTTTGCACTCAATAATATATTAATTATTATTACTTTTAGAAAAACAAAGCAACAACATTATCAATAATATTTTCCTACCATTCAAGTACTTAACATCTTTAAAATTAAAAGTCTACTAAGTTGTTAATTTCTAAATGCTTGATAGCTTTTGGATTATAGGAATGCTGGTAGAGCTGAGAACTGAGAGTCCTTCGGGGAAAAGCAGGAAAGGAAAAACTTTGCCACGTTGAAGCACTGTGCGAAAAATTGTCAGCTGAAATAGGTAATGTTGATGGAGAGTAATTCAACAATCCTAGAGTGCAGCTAACAGAGGAGGCACCAGATACCACAGTTTGTGCAACAAGCTCTGGGTTCTGCTTTGGAAGTTTCTGGAAACTCTGAGTACAAGGTCCAGATCATTGGAGTATACCTGGAAAATGAGAGCCTGATGCTGCTAAGTGATGATGTTGTGGGGGGACCTGAACAAGCGTGAGCCAGAGGGAGCTCCAGCACCTCCCAACAAACTCAATCTGACCTCAACCCAGGGTGACTGGAGCCTTCATTGCATCTGAATATTTTAATAGGGAGAGTCAAGTACTCTCTAAGCCAGTGCTCAGGTGATGCCTATATAAAAGCCAGATCCAGAGCATAGACAGCAACTCAGGCATTTGATTTCACTAGAATATTACAAAGGGTTCTGCATATCTCTACACATGAATTCCAAGCTGGCAGATGCAAGTAAATTCTCATAAAAAATATTTATGCTAGAATGTTCACTATGCTTAGCCCATGGTAAATAATCCTGCTTCTTATCTAATATAGCTAATGTTAAAAGAGCACATTGATTTTGCATGGTTCACAGTGTGCTCTGTCAGCAAATATGCAAGATGTGTTTAAGAGTTATGATTTGTTTCAAAAAGTCCTGCTTGAACACATTCATTTTGAACTAAATCTTACTGCTGTATTCTATTTTATATACAGAGTATTACATTTTATGGTACTTTTTTCCATTATAGGAATGACACTGTATCAGTTATTCAAAGGCATTTATTTTCTGTATCATACAATCTTTTATACGGTGGTCTAATTTTTTTTTTTTTGACAATTCCTAAATAATGAAGAGAAACAGATTCATCATTTACTTTGATACACACATACTTTCATCATACTTTCAAGGAAATATGAAACTTCTGAAAGCAAAGAAAGGTGATTCCTGGATATTTCATAAGTCTTTGCAAAAAAAGTCTTACAAGCTTTTACTGCTTTCACTTTAAACAAAAGTGTGTTAACAAATTTGAATTGATACTGGATAATTCATTAGCTGTGAATCAATATGTATCTTATTGCAGAATTTTAATGTTCAAAATGTACAAGTAATAAATTTTCCTCTGTCCTAATTTCTCATGATTGGGAAAAAATATGCTTGTGTTAAGAAACAGATTCACTAAGAATGTCAGTGGTAAACATAAAAAAAAGGAAAAATACAAAAATATCCTCAAATTCTGATTTAATGCAAGTCAACACTGCAGAATTATGATCACATTCTGTGGGTATACTATTGAATAAAGAATATGGAAAAGCTTTTCAATAAATGGATACAATCCTTACTTAAGCATAAATTGACAATGGACTATTTTTCAAGGGTGCAGTTCACTAATTTCAATTACTATACACTATACACTACAGTTCATTATAAATACAAGTCTAATGTTTAAACCTCTAAAGATCCTTGGGTTGAAAAGAAATGTAAAGATGTTAAAAATAATTTCTAGCTCAAGTCTTACGTATAGGTGATCTAGGGATATTTTTCAAGGTGATTTGCATCTGAATATTGTTTTATCAGTGTTGTGACTCAGCCCAGCAACACAAAGCATTTAGACAGTGGCTCTCTTTAATGTCCTGTGCACACTGGCTGAAACTGTTCCACGTTATTCAATTGAGAAACATTTTGAAAGTCATCCCCTGAAGAAAATGTTCTTATCTTACACCAAACATCCCATTCCTAGCTGTTGCAAAATTCATTTGTTACTTTTGGCAAATTCCAGGGATTAAGGATAAAATACTGTAGATGAAAACATTGATATTTTCTCTCTTAATATGATGTTTGACTGAGTTTTTCTATTTCGTGTACCAAAGTGACAGAAACCTGTCTTGCTTTCTCCAGGTTTACTAAGTTCAAGCTGATTGCTTTTAATATTTATTCATCTAAAGATATCTTTCTATTCTGTTTTACTACAAAAACATTTTCTTGTCAGTCTTCTGAAAACTGCTTTTCAGAAGCTCATGTAAATGACTGTCCCGGTTTAGGGCAAATCTGGGTGGAAACCTCCCAAATGGGGGTCTCTCTCTGGGAAGCAAGCTGGAACTGCCCCTCCCCCCTACTGGTTCGGGAAAAAAAAACCTCCTTAGAGATGAGTGGAAAAAACTATTTATTTAACAAAAAAGAAAGTGCTTGCAAACCGAGAAATTATTAATATGAAACAAAAAAACCTTGAGAAAGAGTCCTTGCTGTGGTAACCCGGCTCGCTTCAGCTTTATCAGTTCTCTCTGGCGCTGGAAGATGCCGGCCTGGGCCTGGGCCCCATGGCCCTGGTGCTCTCCTGGTGCTCTCGCTCTCGTAGATCTTTCAGTCCAAGAGCAGGTTTAAACAGTCCCAAGAGAAAGGAAAAAAACCAGTCCAGGGAACTTCTCTGCCCTAGCTAGCTAAACTAACTAAAAGCAAAGGAGATCTCTGACTCTCAGCTTCAGACGAACAGTCCAGGAGCTGGAATGTGGAGGAGGAGCTGCTTCTCTCAAAACAAACTCTGCGCTTCTCTTTTTCTCCCCCTTCGCTCTAGGAACCAGTCTTAAAGCTACAGAACACAATATCTAACTCAGACAGAACAGATGCTTTGGGGATAGAAGCATCATACAGTCACCCTAGGACAAAGACATAACATTCTTTACGTGAAATGTCATATTAGAATCCCTTTAGTTCTGAATGTTGTTTTCAGGAACCCAAAAGAACAAATACTTCATTTCTTTTTTCCATTTCAGGTATCATACATACATAAATACATATATAAAAAAGAAAAGTACATGATTTTACATACAATCATGCATTTGCATTGAGTCTAGCTAAGATGCTATTCCCCACAGCACTCCTCACAGTGCTGTGCTTTCCAATGGTAGCCATAAAGGTGTTGATAACATGTCAGGNCTGTGCTTTCCAATGGTAGCCATATGTCAGGTTTTTGGCTATTGTTGAGCAGTGCTGGAACAGCATCAGCTCTGTCTCTCCAGAGTTCCCCACTCCACTAGGTTAGGGGTGGGCAAGATCTTGGGAGAAGACTCGGTCAGGACAGCTGATTTAAACTCACTAAGATGACATTCCACACATTATGGCATTTGCTCAGATAGAAAAGCTAAGAAAAGAGGAGGAAGAAGGGGTATTTGTTATTTATAATGTTTTCCTCCAAGAACAAGTACTATGTGTGCTGAAGCCTGACTTCCTGGGAAATGGACAGGTATTACTTGCTGATCAGAAGTATAGAACAAAATTTTTTTGCATTCTTCCTTTGTTCTAGTAAAATGCCTTTGTCTTGACCTAAAAGTAAGGGGTTTTCTTCCATCTTATTTTCTCCCTGACTCCTGTTGAGAAGGGTAGTGACAGAGTAGCTTGGTGAGCACCTGGCAATCAGCCAAGACCAACTCACCACAACATTTTGATAAATATGCATATAATTTAAAGTATTAATTCGGAATTAAATGCAAAAAAAAAATCATGGTTGAGAAAATAACAATTATATACTAGCAGAACTTTTACACTTGGACATTTGTTTTCATTTCACCTTGTGCAGTCACTTGTAAAATTATGGACTTATTAACCACAGAGTAATACAAAAACTCCCCAAATGCAGTAACAGTAAAGTGGACATTTCATACATATATATGCTTGAAAATCAGAGCCATAAATAAATCATCATCAGAGAAAAAATAAAATATTTATGCCAGTAAAGTTATTTTATGGATTGATTATAAAGTCCATATATGTAGAATAGTCATAGCAATCTCTGGTAAAGGATATATTTTATTCATTGATAATTACTGTCAAATGGAAATATTTAATTTATGATTACCCATGTAAGTTTTTTTTTCTATAGTCATAGACATCTATATGTTTTTATTCTGGTTTTATTTGGTTGTTTTGTTTTTCAGCGTCTCAAAAAATTAATTATGACAAATAAAATATATTACAGTAGACTAAAAAAATTAATGCTATTACATTTATCATAGCCAGTGTTTAAGACCTTGAGAATTCTAAGTACAAGGCAGCAGCAAAATGCAAAGTAGTTCTGAATGTTTTAATCTCATGTTTTTAATTTGATCTCATTATCTGTAAACGTGCAAGTAAATCTAAGTGATGCTCTGATGCACAAGCAATGCATTCATACTTCATTTAAAGCAATATTTCCCCACCAAACAGCTCCTTTATTAATAATGCACAGGTTCACTAACCCATCAAAGTTTGCAGTATTATAAGCTCTTTCAGCTGTGTTAGTTGAAACAACTTTATATACAAGTGTTTTGTCTTGCTGATATATCAACTGATCATTCCTGTTGCATTTTGTAGAGTTATGGACTGAGAGGGAACACACTTTCCAAAGACCTAAGAAGAGACAGAAGTGTTAGCTTGATATATTCACTTAAGGAATAAATAATAGAATTTCTGCATTAAAAAAAAAATAAAATTGCCTTCCTCTCCATACTTTAAAATGTCAGTATTTAGTGATTATATTATACTACTATAATACTCCTGAATATTTTATGTAATTATTAAATGGCTATAGCTAGCTTTACATATACTTCTATTATGTTAATTTATCCTAGGACTTTTAATAGGTGCCAAATTCTAACCCCGTTCTTGTAAGATTTTTTTTTCTTTGTTAAATACATTTTACCTAGGGAAGAAGAAGTGATTAAGAGCAACAACTTATATCGACTTCATTTTAGACACAGGCATCATAAAGCAGAACAATTGTATCATTCTTCTGATGAGGAAATGAACCGTATGTATAAATTATATTCTTCAGCCTTGGCATATTGAGTCTAAAAACAATTTATGTTCATAGACATTTAGATAGGTAATTATTCTTCTTTTACCAAAAATAATTACTGTATTGGTCAAACACAAGTAATTTAAAGGAAAAATTAAAAAAAAAATGCACAAGTTGAATACATTTGCGAAAAGCCCTTCTTTCTATCAGAAACTTGACATACCTTTTACATTAAAATATCATGCTACAAATGGAGATGCATGTCTGTAATGCTAATAGTTAAAATTCTGGGGTAATAAACAAGATACTCAAGGCTTCAAATTCTCTGCACCTTCACAGTCTCTCACCCTGCAGTAAAAAGGAATTGCTGTGAATTGTTGTCCTATAGGTAAGCACTTGCCATTTATTACCACCAGTGCCATAAAATAGACTGTGACCCCACATTTTTGTGGCAGTGGTTTCATGGAATTTACAGTACTATGGGAAAAGTTTGCTTGTTTTCATGTGGATGGGAAAAAAAGGTCTGACACCTAGTCAAGGTGCTTTGTAAGTTCCACTACTAACAAACTTTCACCCCAGAAATTTTGTTGAGTTTAAAACACACAGGTTGGCTCCCAACCAGTAACACTTAAGATAGTGGCATTGACATAAGGATAAAGTCTGAAGTTCTGAACTTATGATCTAGATTTACCTATTTCAGATATGATTACTGAGAACTATCTGAAAACAGAATTATATCTGCTCAGAAGTAAGTATGAAACCAATAATTTTCAGTTTAAAAATACTGAATTGCTAAGAATTATATGGACAATACATCCCATAAACAGAGTGGTTTTAATTTTAAATTTGAAATTTACTATTGATGTGCTGAACATTAAAAAGCAAAAGCAAAAATAAATTATTTTTAAATAGTAGGTTTTTTAAAGCTTAAATTGTAAAACTGCTGGGAGTATGATCACTTATTAGTACTGTAAAATAAGCAAAGACAAATGTAGATTAATCTAAAATGAAGTAAGAGTTAGACTGTTACAAGACAGATTCTAAATAACTATTTGTAACACATTAGGAGCCTAAAATATAGTCAATTTAACTGTAAAAAGCATTGTCTCCATTTGCAGGCAACCCTATATAGCTAAATTCAAAATGCTCTTTTAGCATTAGTAAAATGGTCATTGGATTTTTCATTGGCATGCACTATTTCTATAATAAAGAAGATTAAAAGTTTCCATGCTACAACTGAGGACTCCAACACAATAGGAAAGATAGCAGGGGAACAAGGAGATAGGATTAAGAAAGGAAAGTTTTCAGAATATGAATTTGTAGAAATACGAGGATTAGTAGCTAGAAGGCACAGAGCACTCTAAACAATGGTCTTGGCACGAAGGTTTTGTGATATGGTACCTGCTGAATTGCCTCATCCTAAAAATCTCTAGTTCAGAGAACAGAGTATTTGAAGATAACAATTCTGGACATTTACTGTAGAAAAATCACCCAGGTACCACGATTTTCTCTGATGTCCACGTGACAAAGTAATTGTGCAAATATACAATATTCATTTGGATTTCGTTGGAAATCTGTTGGACCTATTTATGACAAAACAAAATCATCTCTGCATGCCAGCTCCATTTAAGCTTGCAGCCCTTTCTTTGTAAAAATCACAGAATCCCAAAATCATTTGGGTTGGAAGAAACCTCTGGAGATAATCTAGTCCAACCCAATTTCTAAGGCAGGATCATCTAGATCAGGTGACACAGGAACTTGTCCAGGTGGGTTTTCAATGTCTTCAGAGAGGGACACTTTCAGTGCTCTTCCACTCTAAACATAAAGCAGTTCTTCCTCATATTAAGATGAAATTTGTGGTTTATGGGCATTGTTCCTCATCCTGTCATGAAGTTATTTGCTTGTGTTTTGATACTGTTAGTGTTCACCTACTTCTGAGCTCTGTGTGCCCTAGTTTTGCAGACCTCTCTTTGCAGATTAGGTAAGGTCTCACAGGTTTAGTTCATAATAAGAGAGCTGATATTAATTTTCATCTAGATGTTAGTGACAACCTAATTGCACTTGCTCCTCTCACAGGACCTCCTACAGTTTCTCATGCCTTGCTCTTCATTTCTTTGTTTTTTTCCATACACCAGGATGTGGTGGATTTGGTTTTACCTCTTTTCATGGCAAGTATCATTTTCTTGACTGTGCAAAGATGCAAAACAAACAGAAAGAGATTGTCTAAAGAAAATTCTGCTCTGTTATTCTATATCTTCTTTCTCAGTTTAAAATTAATGTATCAAGTTATTTCTTACTAGGGATATAATATATTCTTGAACTACCTGATTTAAATATTTAAAATCCTTGCAAACTTTGAATGTAATAGACTTTTGTTTGATCTTTCTTTACCATTCTATATAAAGCTATAACAAGATATCCTTTCTCAGACATACTATTAGGCATTTGTAGTTTATTAAATTGAATATTTATTTGTATATGAAGTAAAGACAAAGGATTTTATTTATTATTTTCAAAATGGTGCAGAAAATGTCTCTGTGGGTTTGCAGGTGCCCCATGGTCTGGCATCAGGGGGTTTGCAGTGCAGACATTGTGAGAACAGTCTGGGGCTTCTCTGAACCTTACATAGTTGCAGCTTGGTCCAACAAACCACAGGGCACAGCTGAACCCCAGAGCCACATGGAGTGACTTCTCCTTTAGAGTAAAACATCCCCTAACATGAATCAGTAAGTGATTTCCCTCTCTTTGTCTCAGCTCATGAGCTCAGTTGAGGACAGAAAGAGAAAGAATGGCTGAATTAACATCTCTGACAGATAGACAAGATCAACCCACCACAATATTGTCGTATAAACATGGATGATGAAGCTTCAGAAAAATGAAATATGTCTTCCCTCTACAATAAGACAACTGTACGAACACTCCCAATAATAGGAGCACCAGGTATATGATACCCTGAATGAGACTTCTTCCCATGGACTAATCTAACACATTGCTAGAAACTCATCTTAACAATGAAACAAAATTTTCCAAATAAAAATATTTAGAAAGCTATTAGCATAATAATTGAATTTCCTCTTCTGCATGCTTGTGACATGGCATAGTTAGCAATATTCAAGGAGGAAAGAACCCCAAAAGAATACTCTTCCTCTAAAAGCATGATAACACCTATTTTTTTATAATCCACTAGAAGTATCAGTGTGCTAAAAGACTCATTGTCATTTACACAATTATCCACAAAGCAAATTCTGTTAGTGAAACAAAGGTGGCTACACAGTGTTATGAGATTCTTTTGCTTCAGGTATTTTATTGATAGACATGAAAAACATCATGAATTACCAGTCACTTTTCTTATTTGCTGCTTGACTTCAAAATCATTAGAGAGCATTCTTTTCATTCTAGTCACAGTCTGTCTTTTACACTGTATGAAGGAAATGCTCTTCCAAATGCTACAAGAAGTCCACTCTATGAACTATGAAGTAAAGGAATAACTAAGAATGCACTATCCCTGTTTTTTCACAACGATATGCAATGATTACAGAAAAATGGGAAAGCAAAAGGAGCCACTGATCTATAAGTCTTTCCCTGAGGCAGATAAATGAGCAGCAACTTTCCCTTTGTCCCCATATATGTCTGTTCTCTACTATATCTGTTGACACCTACTGTGTTGAGGGTCAAGTACTTCTGTAATGCAGTCTGTCTGTTTATACCTTCAGGTTAGAAAGGGATTGGCTGAGTGCCTCAGTGGTGATGCCAAACTTCAAATATTTTCTGTTGACTGCAACACACTTGTTTCCGCTGCTGGAAGAATGCTTAAATGTTGCCAAAAGGCTGTGTTTTTAAACTTTTATTTCAGTGGAACACCACAGTTGTTACATTTCTGCAAACCTATGCTATAAACAAGATTTAAAAATAATTAGGTATCTGGAGTTCAACCATTCCTTATTTTGATGAACTGCTGAAAAGGAAACAGAAATATTTCAAAAATTGCCACAATTTCAGTCCCATGAAAAGGAATGAACTATGAGACAAAGTGCACCACACTCTGTAATTAATATATCCCATATATTTCAAATATAAAACACTTTCCTCTGTAAAAATATTACTTATTTACGTGCGAGAGACTTTTTTTAAAAACAAAGATGCCCCTGAATGAGTATAATTGTTGAAATTCAAAAGCCTTTCAAGACATTTTTTTTTAAATTCCTTGCTTACACTGAGTGCAAATGAATTTTTTCTTGTCCTATAACACTGTCAGTAAACCGAATGTCACTTAAACCACTCCAAAAATTACTCAAGATTTCAGTGTGAATGTAATTCTCTTCTTCTTTCCCAAAGATTAGCTTCTTCTGCTTAGGTTCTTTCCTTTTCATCTTCCTTTTTTATCACCATTCTTTTGTTTTGGCTTTCTCTTCCCTCCAGTTCCTTTTGAATTGAGAAGCTGTGACCTATGAAAAGAGAGTTGCTCTGTCTTTCGAAATATGCTAATAACACAGGATTGGAGAAAGTTTCCAGTAGTAAAGTTTCAGCAGTGCTGAAAGTGTTACTGATAGTATTATGCAATTCAAGGTTGACTTTAAAATAATATACATGACCTTGGATGCAATTTCCTTTAAAAAGTAAAAAAATATTTACAATAAATGCAGAAATCATACCAGAGTATGATTTTTTATATGGAAATGGTACTCAGAAAGGAATGTATTTTGTTAGAGAACCTTCTCTGTCAGAAAATTAATGTGGGATCTCATGACTTTGTAATCAGTTACAGTTGTAGGTGAGATTATGCCAAATGAGAAACAAAACCCAAAACATATTTTTGCCCCTACTGTTCTTGTTTTATCTTCATATAGTCCTATTTCCCTCAATCCCTTCTTCTGTCATGCTCTTGCACTCTAGGATAATAATTCTTCTCTTGTCCAATACAAATGCATCTCTGAATTCCCTAACAGCAAATAGCTTTCCTCCCTACTGATTCAGCCATTCTGCTCCTCTGTCAGATAACTCAGTTCTTCTTATACCCACTTCTTATTCACCACACTCCCATTTGTCCCACAACTTCTCTATCAGCCATGATTTCATTCAGTCCTCATTCTCCTGAAGATGAAAGGAAAGGGAATAAATCACAAAGAAACATATATCTCATTTTTCAGGTCTGTGCTCATGAGTCCTCATGTGAAGCAGTGCAAGTTCAGGTCAGTTCTGGCTATGGCTGATTACTTCTTTGGAGGCTCAGAGTTCAGAGCAAATGGAAACTGTGTGTCCTCTCTGCATGAAATGAACTCAGCTTCAGAGTTCAGCAGTAAACTTTTAACAGGTCTCTCCTGAATGCAAGTCAATAATGTCATTGGATTTGGAAGTCATGATGGAAGTTTGGTCTGCCTCTTTTTTTTTTTTTGATTCTTGATAAGCACAAGAGACAGAAAGCCAAAACCTGTTTGCTGACACCCTTGTTAAAATTATAGACATATTACTGTCTCTTAACAAGAAGCATTCTAAACCCCTCTTTTTTACACAAACTATTTTTCTTTTTCTTTTTTTCCTATTTTTTTTTTCAATTTTTCCCTCTATATACATTTTTTGTCGCCTGTGGATCCTTTTATGTCAAAATATGTAATCAAAATGGTGCAGCATGCACATTTCACTCCAAAGGTCTAAAATTTAGCAAAATGTTCAGCAACTGGAAACAGCTTTAAAACAGGAAGCCTTAGCTGGCATTAGCCTGAACTCAATGTGTTAGTATCGGCCCAAACTATAATTACAATTTTTAGCTTGTAAATTTTATATGAAGCACATCAGGAGCTGTGAACTTTTAGAGACCTTTTTTCAAATCCAATTATTTCCATACTGTACCCTTCGCCTACCCACAAATATGACTAAGTATTCTATTTTGAGCACTCTTATATTAGCCAGGGCCAAAATGTGTATTAAGAAAAGCCATTTATAATATCAAATGCCTGTCTACACATTGCAGAGAATATTTTGGATAGAAAGGAATCACGTGCCTGCAACTAACATTTTGCATCTTTTGTAATTGTTAGGTGAATTCATTGGCCCCAGAAGTATTCTGACACATGACAAGGATAATGATCTAGGAAAACTGAAAAGTGTGATACTGATTAGGCAAATGACAAAACATATCTCTACTTTGCATGAATTGTTACAAAAAGGTTTGATAATGTATTTAAAGCATTATTTAGTGACAAAATGGAAATTTAGAGGGATAAAAATAGAAGAAAAAACAGAGGTAATAATTTTTTAAAAGTAATAATAAGTTTCCTACTGAATCAGTAATAATGGACATAAATATGCCATCGTGATATCTCATTGAAGTAGATAAAATTTTATTAAAGGATGATGAAAGTTATGTTTAAACTAAAGAAGCTGAAAGTTTAAAACATTAAAATGAAACCTGGTAATTTCTATTACCACTTTGGTAATAACCTCCCTGGAGTCAACATCTTTTTCTGCTCCTTCTGTCTGTAGTTCAGTGTCTAGCCAGCTACCTGCAGTGAGCTAGCTGCAAAATAAGAAAAAGTAATTGAGCATTTTGTGAAAAATGGAAGGACACAGATGTTATCAAATACTCTGACCAGTTTCCCCAATTCCAGACAGCCCTATGTCAAACTTTTCTTTCTTGTTTCCCGGGAGGCTGACGGAAAGAGCACTAAAGAAAAAGATAGGATAGGGGACATAACTTGTATAAAGTAATACCTTGACAATTTTTTAAATGTAAGCAGAACAAAATCTACACAATCAATGAAACAGTTTGGGATAATGTAAAGCCATATAAGCTTCTACAATTATTGAAACATGACAAGACCATGTCACTGGCAGTAAGCTACGTCTTTACTAATTACATGAATTAATCTTCAAACCCCATTAGTAGTTCAAGTTATCATTTTCTGTTATCAACACACCTTCTGTGAGATTGGGAATAATTCTGTAGCAAACACATTAACAGTACTGCCACATCTAGATTTTGCCTTCCAGTTTCAAATGAATATTACCTAAGCAATTCTGTGAGGAAATGTTTCTTTTGAAACTTGTGTCTCTGTAGGCACTTATTCTGACAGTGTTGTTGCATTCAAAGTACTGAAAGTATATTGCTGTTTTAGAAATAGTTATTTAGCACATATTTCCAAAAAGTTGTTTTATTATGGCAGGAGGATAGCTAAAAGCAAAGGTAGGGGTGCAGAATCTAGGCATTCCCAGAACTCATTATCTTGCAAATACATGGACTGCCACAGCATGAAAGCAGTGACTGTATTCAGGAAGAGCCAACAAATCTCTCCCAGTGAATAGTTACTGTGAGAGGCTTGACATGCAGAAAGTTGAAAGTGACTTTTGTGCTGCTCAAAGACTCATTCAGCCATGTAAGGAGTGAAGCTTCATCTTTCCAGTTTTGTAAATTGGTTCACTTTAATTAAGCAATAAGGTATAGTCAGGCATAAACTGTATGGCATTAATTCATGGTTAGTGTACCACTGTTAGCCATGAGGCTGAAGGATGTCACCATCAATGCAACAAGGCATGAATTACCTCCACTGAGAGTTCACTTTGGAGTGTCTTATGACCAAACTAAAAACATTAATATTTTAAAAATAATTTTATTTTTAATTAAAATTGTGTACAAGTACAGTTTTGTTTTCAGCTATTCCCATTTTTTTTCAATTTTTAAAAATCTATCTCTTTATTTATTCGTGAAGGATTCCACCTCACCCTGCATACTGCCAATTTGCAATGAAATAAGTGACAATGAGGGAAGGGAATAATTAGGGGTTTTTTTCTGTTTGGCTGTGCCATTTTTTTTCTGTTTGATTATGCCTGAAACTTCATCTCTTTTCTGAAGGGCTGGTAAGCAGGTTTATTACAAATATATTAAAAAATATAAAAGCAGTGATTAACAAAGAGTTTAATCTAAACTCAGAAGCTGAAAATCCCTAGTGCTGAACAGGAGACCAGATCCTCTTTCATATTTTGCTGCTGTAAATATTGAGTACATCCCTTGCAGTTCATCAGAATAAGCCCACTTACTTCAAAGAGCTGCTTTGTATTCAAGTAACAGAATATTCTTTTCTAATGACTGTCACTACAACATGATGAATTTTTCAGAACATTTACCCACTTTGTGTCTCTTCAACTCTTGGAGTTTTCATGCATGTTGCAGAGTGGAACCACAAAGAAGTTCCTACAAAGTCTCCCACCAGACCCACTCTGAGTTACATCTCACCCAGCTTTGGCCCAACAGTACTGTCCCATCACCATGGGAGAAAAATAAAAGTTGGCATTTAATAATGTAGACAAAGACATAACATCCTTGGTATGCTTTCAACAAAACCCTTATATTTTATTTTAAAATATACATGTTTTCTTAAAACTAGAAATTTAGTATAAATTAATGATGCTGATGGATGGACAAAAGCATACTAATAGGACAAAAAACTTTTTTAGCAAAAAGTTTAAAAATCTCTTATCCATTCTTACAAGTTCTGTACTAATTATTATTCCTTTCATTATTGTTTTTCTTTTCCCTCCGTCACTTTTAACATGATTAGTACCAATGACGGAATTCCTGCCTTATTTTTCATTTTGAAGAGAGCGTGTTAGCACTGAGACAGGTCCTAATAATACAAGTTGGCAAAACATTCTGTGCATATTATCATCAAAAGTTGATTTCTGTCATAATAGGTGACCAAATGTAAGGAATATCCTTCATTTGGAGCACATTGAATGATTAGATTTCTTTATGCTGGTGAAAACCAATTAAAAACACAATAGGATGTGATACAATACAGCTGCCCCATCTCGTAACTAAGTAATTATTGCATCTTTTCCAAACATTAATTCAGGATTTTCTTTTCCATATGGTATATGAAGGAAAGTAATTGGCAGTGTTAAGATGCTATATTTGCCAAAAGTGGTATTTGGCAAGCAGTAATTCAGCGAGCAAATAACTTTTCATATATAAATAGATGATGGAATGACCATGTGAAATAGGTAAATTTTATTATTCATTAATAATTAATGTCTGTGACTATATTACTGGTCATAGTTTTCTCTTAAGTACTATTTTTGTGATACTTAAGAAAAAAAGGTCTTTTTTTTTTAATATTAATAGCACCAAAATGTAGAAAAGCATACAGAAGTGCAGCAATATCTACTGGAAATACCAAGGTATTGTATGGCCAGAAAATGGCACGGTATTTTGTACAGTCTTGGGGGTTAAGTAATTAATTTTATCTTCACAGAAAACAGCAGCAAATAGGAGTTAGAACTTCATTAAGGTAAGAGCTTGCTTATGATCACCTGGGCTGGAAGGGTCACTTATCAATAGACCTTGCCTTCAAACTACAAGTTTGATCTGTTGACCTAGTTTTAACTAAACACTGGGTTTTAACTTAGCCACAAGTACACTGGACTTTTAAATAATTAAACATCCTCTCAGGGAAGAGGGAGGATATTAATGTTTTTGTTTTGTCTTCTAAGAAACTTTGACAAGAACTAACAAAATTATTAAATAGCTCAGAAATGGTCTAAAGTTAAACTGGCTTCACACAGTCCTTAACAATGTAAGTTGTCATCAATTTCTCCTTGTCCTAAATTGATAATTTAAAAATCCACAAAAAAAAATTAGGTTTCCTTTTTCTGTTTAAGCACACAGCGAAATGAATCAATACATCTGTCTGATTCTCACACAGACAACACACTAATGCTGATACTTTCTTTTAGTCACAAGCAGAATAAAAGTTTCCTTTCTAGGTCAACCTTAAAAATACTGATCAAAATGATTTTCACATTTCTGAAAGTAGAAAGTTACAAGTTGGTAGAGTCACATTCTACCTGTAGAAGGAGCAATAACAATGACTGATAGTGTAGGCTGGACACTGAGTAACTGGAAAATTGTTTCCCTAGTAGTGGTCAGTGTTAGAAGAGATAACTGAGAGATGTTTTATAGCAGTATTGACATACACCAAGGCTCATGTTTGACATGTTCAGGTTTACAAGGAATTAATTTTATTACTTATTAGACGGTTAGGAAATTTTGTGCCAGTTTACAATTTCAAATGAAGTGGTTTACTTTAAAAGACAAACAAAACTATTTTAGTTTTAGCTACCATCTAAATATGTTTCTTAAAGAAGTTATGTAAGCAGGTAGAGAAGTAACAGCTAAATGTGTTGAACATAGTAGTATAGCCTTTATTCTGGTTAGTGGAGTCATTTGAGGGTCTAGAAAATTAACAGTTATAGCAAAAAATTATGAAGAAATAATTTGCAATAAGTGAGTTTGAGGAATAGGTTAATAATCTCTAGATAAGCCTCCTATACTACTCCAAAGGTTTTTTTAAATCAAATTCATTTGCCAGTGTCACTAAGATAAAGGCAGAACAGTTGTCAGTAGAGTTTTTTTTGTGCCATTATCACAACAAATCTGTTGATAGTTACATCAGCTCTATCTCTGGTCTTCTAACTTTTTGAATTTTTAATAAGCTTGACTATTGCTCATTCAATTTGTTTATAGTCATAAGGGGGTTTGACTTGATTTCTTTATTTGAGAAGCATAACGCTGTGGAGAAAAGCAAACATTGTTTTCATTGATAGCCAGCATCATGCTGACAGAAAATAGATATTTGAAAATCTGACCTTCTCTTTGCTTTCTATGGTCATTTTATGATTGACATAGGATAAAATGTTTATGAAAGAATATTAGATTAATCATAATTTATGAGAGCAAGAAGAGAGGAGGGAAGGTGACAGACCTGGAAGCAAGATAAACCCTTCAGATTTATGGATCAGTCACGTGAATTCTATTAAAAGTTCAGAGTCTAATGTGGCAGAGAGCCTTCACAGACAAATTGCAAATGTATGCAGCATGGTACACTTCTGCAAGACTGCAGAATAGCCACATTTACATCCCAACATCTTTAAATAAAAGATCTGCAAAATTATTCACTTGCCATACATATTGAATATTAATGGCATTTAATACTGCACTTTATTAACCTTTTACATGAGTGGTCAAAAATGAAACACACTAGGAACAAATGCATGACAGAAGGGAAAAATGTTTCTGACGGCTATTGGGCTCCATTTGACAGTTAATAAAAACCATCAAGTCCATATTATGTTAGATTAACCAAGATCTGGATTCTACTTGACAAGTCATTATTATTAAAGGCAAGTGGAGGGTATTTTCAAATACACCCTGGAGTGATGCATGTTAAAATATGTATGGCAAACCCTTGAATGTCAAGGACATTTTGTACAGTGTATAATGGAAAACTGCATGTAATGTGCAGTTTGGGAACTATTTTATGTACCTCTGAAGACCTCCAAGCATCACAATGAATGTTTTATTGAAAGCTGTCATACTCGGTCCTGGGACCAACTGTATTGCAGATATTTATGGGCAGTCATCAGTTCAGCAGCTCAGTGCTCACACTAAAGGAGGAAAAGAACAGAAATGGCCCATCTTTGCTTGTCTGTTTTCTCTTCACCTGTGGTGTTCTAACATACTGATTTCACCTTAACATGCAACTTTCACTTTAATATTCTTTTTAAATACACCAAAAGCCTTCTAACTTTGGTCTCAGTGTTGTACAAGGACTTTATTATCCAAAAGCTATTTTCTATTCCATCTCCAGGTTTTGTTCCATTGAAGAAAGTTATTTGTATTTTACCACTCTTTTGCACTAATGTTTTAAGACCAGTTAGGATTCAGGGATATATTTGTTAGGAAATCTAAAATTAAATACAAATACAATTTCCAGTAGTTTAGGAACTCGAAAACGTTAATGTTGTTAAAACCAAAAAAAACCTGATTCAGCTTTGTAATAATTTTCTAACAGAAAATCTCCTTCATACGCATGGGAACAGTTCTATTTTAGCAAAGAGTGTTACATCAAATGTAACTGCTTTTCTCTACACAGAAAGTAATTTTGCAACACATACTGTCCTATGATGTGTCCACTGCCTCTGACTGTCCCCTTGTATTACAAAAGTAACGTAATGCCCAGGTAAATGGCAGAATAACAATGCAAAAATACACAAAAATTTTTCCACATTTGATGTGAATTTTTGTATTTTTGCTTTCCTTTTCGAAGTCCAGGTGTTTTGAACTTTATCAGTCTTCAGGTCACTGTGATCATCCAATGTTTATCAGGAGAGGATGCTCATTTTTTAATGAACCATTCTCCTTTTTGCTGCCAGATGCCATCACTTTATGTTTGGTTATGACTTGTTGAAATTTAAAAAGTGATGAGAAAAAAAGGTGCCACAGGTGAAAATGGTAATGAATTAATGTGCAGCTGGTGGCTTTGAGGATTATATGCCTGCTGTAAGGAATAAAGGGGGCAAGGCAGAGCACAGAAAAGTGTTTCCTCTGCATGAAAAATGTGAGATAGTAATGATGATTTTTCAATATGTCTACAGCTAATTCTTGCCTTT
Source organism: Alaudala cheleensis (assembly GCA_013398995.1). NCBI lineage: Eukaryota > Metazoa > Chordata > Aves > Passeriformes > Alaudidae > Alaudala > Alaudala cheleensis. Next base: position 25,628 of record VWYE01022564.1, on the reverse strand, counting down.
ATCTCACCTTTTATCATGTCTACAGATGGACCATGAAAAGGACATTAATATTATTCTCTTCTGTATATGGTAATGTCATCCTATCACAATTTAGATAATTTCCTGCAATTTGCCACAAATTTGCAAAGCTGTAATAGAAAGCTTATTGAACTCTGCTTTTATCATGAAAAAATCATCTTACCTTTGTAATGAAATAGTAGTTTTAAAAATTTCCAATTTTACCTACTCATTGTGGTAACAGAGCAATTCCCTTACCTTTTATTCAGTTTAAGTTTCACAGAAATCTTTTGTATGGTGCAAATTATACAGCTAGAAAAAGGTATTACACTGAATGCCAGCTCTTCTTGACTCAAATTATTAATTGAAGTTTAATTTCTTACATAAAAGACTATGACATTTGTTCATTAGCTGGTAGAAAATGACACAACATTTTGTGACAATTTAACACCACAAAAAAGAGCAAAGTTTTATTGTATTTCATACACAATTCTAAAAGAATTGTGAATCCTGGGGGATAGGAAGTTTAGATTAACTGGTTGTGCAAGCCTTGTAGATCCAAATTTCTTATTGTATGCACAAAGCTTTTAAATATAATCCCTGCTTTAGCAAAGAGTTGAACTAGATGGTCTCAGTGCTCCTCCCAACTCTACACATAGTGTATGAATCCTTATTATAACCCAGTACTAATAACTTCCAGTGAGACCTGACTTTGGTGCTGTCCAGATCTAGAAATGAACTGAAGGATGTGCACTTAGGAATGGTGGATGCTTAGTCTTCCATTTCTTGTCTGATTTCCAATTATTAACTAAGCAGAGTACTCTATAACTGTGTGTGACATTAATATTCCTAGGTAAAAAATGTTACCAGTCAGATTGAGATAGGAGAAATAGTTTAATAGTTTAAAATAATCTTTATCAATCCAGAAAAATAGTGTTCAAGGTTATGACTGTAGGAATGCACAGAGACACACAGAGACCTTATCTCCCATAATGACTCATCATAGGAATCTCAGAGAAAAAACATTGACAGGAACTCAAGAGAGATCATTCATCTGACTTTTCTTGACTGATCATTTAGGAATTTTGGCATTCTGTCTGGACATTCATATTTATTTTCCTGGAAGTATTCCCCATGAATTATTTTAATATATTTTTAATGTAAAAAAAATCCACATCAAAGAAATATTTGATGCAAATTTTTATATTTTTGGTTTCCTTTTTGAAGTCCAAGTGTTTTGAGCTTTATTTAAAAACCCTTATACTTGTTTCTAAACCACTCATAAAATTATCTTTTTTCCCTTAGCTTCTTTGTTATGAGAAACAGAAACTAATCATTCCTTATTCACCTTTTCCTAACTAGCATGATTTTACATACCATTAAGGCGGCCTCCTTATGTTCCTGGATAAAAAAACATTTCTTGTGAAAGCTTTGCTATTTTTTTAATAATCTGTCTTGGCCTCCTATGTTCCTTGTTTGTTCTACTGCATTGTCTTTTGTAGGTGATCAGTCTTCATAAATATGGCTTTCAAGTATGACCACAATATTAATTTGTAAGTGATATAGTGGCATTGTACAAGTTCCTTCAAAAACACTCCTAGCAGTCTTCATCATTGCTATTGTTTAGCTCTCAGTAGTATTGTTTTTCAACAACCTGTGAAGAATAACTCCAAAACATATTTTCTGGCTGTCAATAATTGAATTAGGGTCATGTTATCTGTCTGTGTCTATAGCCAAAATTTGTAAAGGCTTTTCATGTGTGTCTCTTTTCATTAACTGGTGTTTATTTTTAGGCACCAGTAGTATCATGAGATAGCTTTAATAACATTCTTGTGTGTGCACAGTTTAAAAAAAAATCTGCATTAGTCCAAATATTTTTTCATCATTAGAAAATATTTAGACATCAACATTCAACATTTATTTATTATAAAGCTCAGTTTTCGCTATAGATTTTGATATTCTGTTGGTGATGTATTTGACACATAAACACTGACTAAAGACTCTGAAGTTTTTTTCTGGCCTTTGTTACTTGCATGTGGGCAGGTATTAGTTCATAATTATCTTTCCTGTTAATTTATGTTATTATAAATTCTTGAAGACTTTTCAGAAGGAACCTTTGAAAGACTTTGAAAACCCATGTTTTTATGACTAATTTGTTAGATTTTGAATAATTCTAGTCTTTTTCATCTGCATAACTAGTTGGACTTTAAAGAGATATTTGTGTGAGATTGATACCAATATGTGCCTTATGTTCAATATATTTTAACATGAACCAACAAGTTCCCAATGACTCATATTTTCAAAGGATTTGCATCTTTTTTTTCAAATTATGATAATTATTGAGTGCATCATAAGAAACTGTTTCTAAAAGAGATGATTGAAATATATGGCTTTTATTTAGAGATTAGCTGTTCAGTCAGGTGTTCTAACTGATCCTCTGGAAGAGACTACTTCTGTCATGACATTGCTCAAAGAGCAGTGTAAATCCCCAATTAATCATTCACTTATTTCTAAAAAAATGAGAACAAAAATTCATTAATTACAACAAAGGCTGAAAAAACTGGTTTGACCCCGGCCCCAAACTAAACTAACATGCTAATTTTTGTATTGCTTCTCTTTGAAATTTGAGTCCCTGACATCCTTCTTTTACTTATCTAACATGTTAATCTTCAAGATTTTTTAGAGTCACACGGTTGTCGTAATTATAAGGGGCTCCATATCCAGGATCTCTACAAAGAAGATTATAAAAACTGGACAGGAGATTCAAGCTAAATCTTTTAGTTCAATAAATAGTATAAATCAAATATAGCACTGTTTCATGACTGTCATCATCAATGACAAATGTGAACAGCATGATATCCCACTCAAATCACATAGAAGAATGATGTCTTGATACTGCATCAGAATTCTGGGTAACATAATGATCTATTAGTGAGCTGTATGGAGTAGCTATAATTTAAGGCATTCTGTTGAAAATATTATGTACAATACATTTTCTACTCAAATATTCAAGGTACCTCTGAGATATGCATTTGCATACACATTTTCTAGACCTTTCTGAGCAGAATGAATCAGTAGATATTCCGTTGTATTTTTACTCCTTGGAAAGGTTTTAAGCATTCATCGTTTTCCTGTAAATCATATACTTACAAAATTTCCTTATTAAGTGGTCCCTGCTAATATTTCAGAGTAACTCCTCAGACATAACAAAGTGTATCTGGTTATTATTCAATTACAGTGAGGTTTTTTCCCCTACTTTCTCTTAATCATATATTTCAACTACTTAATTTTAATGTACCACAGCATTTCAATATGGAGTATTCTGAGAATCCCGGAATGGTTTGTGTTGGAAAGGACCTTAAAGGGCATCTAGTTCCAATTCCCCTGCCAGTGGAAAGGACACCTTCCACCAGACCAGGTCACTCAGAGCCCCACCCAATGTAACCTTGAACTGTTGCATAGAGAGGGCATCAACATGCCTNATTCCTTCTTCCAAGCACGGGCAGTGAGAAAACAGCCTTTTAACACCATCAGACCGGGGTCACCCCAAGAAAGACCCCGACACATCTAGTTCCAATTCCCCTGCCAGTGGAAAGGATACCTTCCACCAGACCAGGTCACTCAGAGCCCCACCCAATGTAACCTTGAACTCTTGCACAGAGAGGACATCCAAATGCCACAGCTTCTCTGGGCAACCTGTTCCAGCAACTCATCACCCTTGCAGTCAACATAATATCTAATGTAAACAAACTCTCTTTCACTTTGAAGCCATTCCCCTGTGTCCTATCATTACATGCACTTGTAAAAAGTCTCTCCAGCTCTCTTGTTGGCACCCTTGAGCTACTAAAGGTTATTGCCAGCTATAAAAGAGGTCTTTCCTACACACTGAACAAGTGATTTGCCATTCAGATGTCTTCATTATGAGGATTGGCTTTCAAGATGCTATACCAAGTGGTTATCCAAAAACATGAGTCAGCTTGCAGTCACTGTCACAAAATTCATAAAAATGGATCAGAAATCTGTATAATAAATGAGCATTGTTTGTGTGGAGAGGCCCTGGCACCAAGGTGGTGAGCTTTCCCACCAACTCTGGAAATGTCACTGAGTTGCTGCGGTTACGTTCACTGCTGTACTTTACTTCTCCTCCTAAAATTGTTGTGTGACACAAGGCAGCTGATGTGATTACCCCAGAGATGGCCCTCTGTTACAGCAGCTGAAAAGGGCCCTTGTACCTGCCTGTGTTTTTGAGTCCCTTGAGCTAAATGGTCTTTATATCGAGTTAGGAGCAGGTACTTATAGATGGAAGCTGATTTAATAACTGACTAAGGGTAAAACTGCCAGAAGTATTACATTGCAGTTCAGGCTATGGTATCTGCTGTTTAAAGTGTTCACTCAGCCTTGTTGATTTTAGAATGTATTTTGTATGTGAAATAGTCTCTATTTCCAATCTATTTTTTAAACTTTTTTTGATATCTTGTATGAAAGGCAACTTTTTTTACATCTAATACATCAGCCAAAACCCAGAAAATTTCTGTCTGTTTATTAATTTTGTGTACATAGATGGCTGGAAATACAAATTTTATATCTGAAATTTAAATTTTAATTTCACACAGTCAATATTTTAACTTTTCAAAATATTTTTTTAGAAATAAAAACTTTGTTTCAATGGGAACATATGCTTTTGCATTCTATTTTACTTTGAAGTCACCAAAGATCCACGATTTCTCACTCAGGAATTTTCGTCATAAAAAATATTTTTTTTCTCATGGCTTTAAAACTATGAATTTTCTATTTATCTTTTATATCTCAGTCATAGTTTGCAAAAATATCAGAAGGTAATGGTCACAAAGAATGAAGTATAGATACAGGTAAATATTTTGCTTCACTAATCTGTGTCAGGACCATCCACAGATCAGCAAAAGTGGCTGTGATTTCCTAAGTTCTTAACTGGGAAACAGAAACATTCACCTTTTCTAAATCCAGAATTCAGAAAATGCTTATCTTTGCTCTCTAAAACCATGTTTGTAGCAAATTGTGGTGTTTGCATATAACAGCATCCATCTATTTTTCATACCTAATTTTGTCTTAATATTCAGATTGTCATTATAAAAGATCTTACTAATATTCAGATTGTCATTATAAAAGATCTTACATTGTCATTATAAAAGATCTTACTTATTATTATTAATACAGGTTAGACACAGATATTTGAGAAAAAAGAATTATTTTAGACTTACAAGTGTAACACTAATAATAACTCTCTTGTCTGTCCTTCAAACTATCAGTGACATCCTTCAGATTTTCCAGTCTTAGATTTGACTGAGCTGCTGCAGTCATGCGCCCTTCTTAATAACTTATTTCTGCAAGTTCTTTAGTCAGTACTGACCTTTGTAATAAAACCCTTAATATGAGAAATATGGCACATATTGAAATTGCAGAGCCATTTTTTGTAACACTTCAGTAACCTTATTCAGAGATTTGAAAGGAGCATGACAGCTAGGTGATCTAGCTTGATTGAGTAAAAGACAAGATTCAGAAAAAAAAGGGAAGGGGAAAATAAATATAAGACAAAATAATCTTTTACTTTCCTTTGAATGTAGAGGTAAAAGCCTTGCATTTTTTAATCATTGCAAATAGGATAAGAATCTATATATATGTGAAGAAATTGAAATCTAAAGAAGTGTCAGTACAAAGGTAACCGTGAAAAGTTTTAAGATTGACTTTTCATAGATGTTTTTTTCTTCATTCCCTAATTAAAAGAGTGACAATTGCATGAAGTAAATCAAATAATTTAGCATAGCTGGTATTCTCAAAATGTTGAATAATGACCTACTAAGCTTCATTAATTTTTTTTTAATGAAGGGGAAAGAGTAGCAGATCCATTTACAATTTTAAGCACATCATTATAATANGTTAAACCACGACAGTCTTTTAAATTTAGTTATTCAGCTGAAATTGACTGAAAAACATGAAGAATTATGACTAAGAAAGGTAGATTATTTTCATTTTGAAATAGTTTGATTTTCAATTTTGTATATATATATATATGAAAATACTAATTTGAAGTTTTACACTTTAAATTTGTTTATCGCATAATAGGCAAAATCAAAATGTGGAGGACAGTTTTCAAGGCTTACTTGCACACATTCCAGGTAAGAGAAGAATTTTGTCTGGGGTTTGGCATTTAGCTACTCATATACCTCATGTATTCAGTTTTTGATTTCNGCATTTCCGTTAAACCACGACAGTCTTTTAAATTTAGTTATTCAGCTGAAATTGACTGAAAAACATGAAGAATTATGACTAAGAAAGGTAGATTATTTTCATTTTGAAATAGTTTGATTTTCAATTTTGTATATATATATATATGAAAATACTAATTTGAAGTTTTACACTTTAAATTTGTTTATCGCATAATAGGCAAAATCAAAATGTGGAGGACAGTTTTCAAGGCTTACTTGCACACATTCCAGGTAAGAGAAGAATTTTGTCTGGGGTTTGGCATTTAGCTACTCATATACCTCATGTATTCAGTTTTTGATTTCTCAACATAATTTAAAATTATTATTATCAACACTGTCTATATAAAATAGGGAGAAAGTTTGAAATTTCTTCAAATAAAGATACAGACATAAAAGTGATGACTTAGAGCTGAGTATGGGATGAGGAGATAAGAGCATACTGATTTCAACATTACCTACTGCTTGCACTTAACTTACAGAATTGGTTTTCTGCTTGATAGAAGACAGAGAGTGATAGGAGTGCTTTTGTTTACTTTCTTACATTTTTAGTGGTTTTTCCTGTTTAATTTCCAGACAATTTCTACCTACAAGTGACATTTAAGGCTCAGAGCAGGATAAGTAGTCTAGTTTGATCTGTTGCTCAGCTAGTGTAAGAGAAAGCCTAGAATTTCCAAAAGAAATTTTAGAGCTTTCAGATCCCTGTGCATGCCTTTAGCTGTTGGATTGGAGTTTTGGGTTTGGATTTTTGACTGTTTTATTTTCCTACCCCCTGGTGTCAGGATTGCTGTATGCTGTCATTACTCACTTGTCAATGCAAGAAGTTCTCCTGGTTTTGACTTGACACAAGATGTCAATAATGGAGATGTGTGACAAATGAGCCTTTCTCTTTTTTATGTGCCTAGCTATTTTGTTCTACCATAAACACTTTTTTTTTTCCTTTCCCCATAGATTTTCACGGCCTGAAAATTTCTTGCTCTATATCTAGTTCCACTCTTTAGTCACTGAGAATGGATGCTTGGTTGCTTTTCCCATGCAGTGAGCACATAGCAGGAAAGTATATGCTGTATGGTGGCTTGCATGGGAATTACTCAGTTAGGGAATCTGACAGATCTTAGCCTCATTTCAGCAGAAAAAGCACTAGAAGTTGATTTGATAGAAGTCATTACAATAAGCTACATGCAAATCAGGTATAATACCTTACTGATACCTGAATAAATGCTATTAATGTAGCATTTCTAGAAATAAATAAATAAATATATATATATGTATGCTTTTTAAACAACAAAATAGTCAGAAAAAAGTCAGTTAAACAGGTGTTACAGGATACAAAATTCCAAAGTTTCCACGAGAGTAAAGGAAGCCATCCTATTTCAGAAAGTCTTCTAGGCAAGGTGCTAAAAGGAAGCATGGTAACTGCTCTGAGAAAATAGATATTTGTCACTGCTAACAGCATAATAGGGTGTAACAGGAGACTTCCTTTTTTTTTATATTCATTGATCATATTATTTAAATGAAGGAAGAAGAGAGCAGGGAAAGACAGATAAAATTATGCCAGCAACCAAAATATCCCAACCAGCTCTGAGAAAAGACATTTTTATAGCTGAGATTTGTTGCAGCATGTTTTCTTGTTCAGCAGACCACACAGGGCTGTAAATATGGAAAGAGAGAATACATCAAAGGAAGACAAGCTGCTAGCTGTTTTTGACTTGATGGAAAAAACTAAACACTTGGTTTGATTTTTGGTTAAAAAAACTCCACAATCATAATGTCAGCTTTCTGGTTTCTGAGAACTGTGACCTAGGAAAGTGGTTTCCAAGTGATGTCACAGACTAAAAGCAAAAATGGAATTCCAATGAACAGCGCAGGATCCAAACCCAACCCAGGAGATAACTGCATAATATCAGGAATGCATATACATAGTGTAGCAGCAAATTTCAAGATTCTGGCAAGAACTTCTTAATGGTACTTTTCTGTAGCTCCCTTCTTCAGAATAAATTATAATAATAATAGCAAACATATTAAAACAGTAATTAATTTAATCTTCTAAGAATCTTACTGTCAGTGTTTCAGTGTGTCTGACTGTGTTACATAAACTGACTGTGACTCACAGAAATATTGCAGCACTGACACCTCATGGCAGCTGGACCATTCACCCTGACTTGTGCCATGCCCTGGAGTTTTATTTGACTGCCATGGTTATTTCCTCCCAGTTTCCAGGTGATGCAGTCTGCCAGGAGTGAAAGAAGACATCTGTAGCTGGAGGACTGCATTAGATTTCAAAGAAGGGCACAAGTCTCATTTACCCTCAGGTCTGTACTGTGTTCAGATTTCTGACTCTGGCATGAAGCAGAAGGGCTTCACAGAGATGACTTTGGCTGGAATAACCTCTTGGTTTAATTGATTTGAGGCCATCATAATTCTGTTCTCCTGTGTCTGCAAAATGGGAAGACCTAATTTCATAAGTGCCAATGTCTTGGCTTAAAATGTTAACATATGTCATAAGTTTACACAAAGTGCTTGCAGTCATTATTCATTCCAGATATTGTAAATGTGTCTTTATTTTCTGATTATCTCAATTCTGGAATGATCTTTGTGAATGCTTTTTGTTTCAGTGGTCCAAGATATTAATGGGTGACCAGGAACAGAAAGGTAGGAATCCAGTAAGCTTTTCTCATTTCAAGGTGAATTATTTGTTACTAGTCTTGAATGTGACTTGACCACAAGAGAAAAGGTGAGTTAGGTGGCACAGCACTTAATGTCCGAAGAATATACAACTATAATGACTCGCATTTGAACAAATCTTGGAATGCAGCAAAGCCATTACAACTGATTAATATACTCAATAATATAAGTGAAAAGAATCATCCTTTGTAACCCACCATGGGACAATTAAAGGCTAACTAGTAACATTTTATTTAGACTTTGTTAATCAATCAGTAATATAGTATTATTTTCCATAGCCACAGGAGGATTAGTAGTAATATCTAGCCACTTGAAAGTACTTAAATAAACCAAATATAGAGATGCTGAATTTTTAAAGCAAGGCAAGATTTTCAGAAGTAAATGCTTTATTACTCAAACATGTGACTAAAAAAAAAAAAAGGAAAAAAAAAAAGGTTTAAAAAGCTCCCTTTTCCCCAAAAAATACCTGCCAGATTTTTTGAGCCAGTTGAAATTTAAGCCAATTGAAAGCAAGTTTTTTCCTGTTGAGGCTCAGGATTGTGTTTTTCGCTTTTTGTCTTATTTTTTTTTCCAATGTTATTTCCCTTTTTCTTTCATTTTATTTTCCCTTTTCTTTTATTCTCTTGACTCTTTATTTCTTCACTTTTGTTTTTTCTTTTCCCTTTTCCTTTTTCTTTTTTTTTAAGTTTGGGGCAGAGAATGGGAAATGGTGGTATTAAATCTAACATGGCATTTTGGTGCACATTTTGTCCAATTGAAGGTGACATAGGGAGTTTAGTTTTATTTTGGTAACAGGAAAGATGACCTTTTCCTGATTGCATGGAATTTACAATGAAATACAAACTCCCCCTATGGTGATGTACCATAAAATCTCATACTCTGTATTGCATGACAAATTGAATAGAAGCATAGGGGCAATAGTTAAATGTGTTACTTGTACATCCTGCATTATTGCAATGTAATGCAAAATTTTTAATACATTTGTACAAATATGTGTGTGCACATATGTATATGCATACACAAATATATATATATATAATTAATACAATTTCCCTTAATTTCCTTCAAGGGGAGAACATTTCTGAAAAAAGCAAGTCAATAGAATGAAACAATACCTTTGTAAATAAACAGATGTTGAAAATTACATTGTAAAAGATCTTTTGACAACTATTTCCTCTCTTTATGACAATAAGAGTTTTCAAACCTACAGTTGTATTTCTTAATTTCTTTTAAGCTTTCATATTTTCATGATATTTGCACACAGCATAAAAGCTGTATCTCTGCCTCTACTATCATCTCTCTGGGCTTTTACATGTGTACACTGAAATTTTGTAGCTTACAAAGAATCATTTATCATATTTAAGCACAGAGTAGCTTCCAAACGTTATTATAAAAGCAATAGGGTCACTGCTGTAAACTCTAATGCCTTATTTGATTTTTCAAAAGCTCTATATTTAATTTTATTGTTGAAAATTTCTTGTCCATGCTTTGTGATTATTGTTAAGGAAAAATGCTTGCCTTCTTGAAGTTGCAACTTGTTTTCCATTGTGCCAATTTTTCTTTACTAGCATGGTCATCTGAGAATTTAAATCAACGAACAGAGTGCAACATTTTCAAGTCCTTTTTCCCCATCGATTTGAATCCTTTTTTCCCTGCAGTTAAGGAGAACTGCAGATTATCTATTGGCACTTAAAACTTCCAAAAAGCTCCCAATACATTTAGTCTCATTAACAGTTACCTCTATATTCTCTGTATTAGAGATGGCCCACTAGCTGATCCTTCCTTCCAGCTGGCAAGTTCAGTGAGAAAAAGCATGAGTTTCATCATTTTTATTCTGAACTTTACTCATTTTATTTATGAACAGTTCCCACAGAAGTTGTTTATAAATGGTATTGCCTATAGGACATGTACCCTGCTGCTGGTTTTGAGGAATAAAACATTACTTAAAGGGATCCTATTTTTTTCCCCTTTCCCAGCAATTTTCAAACATTGTCAAACATTCTCAAACTACAGACAAAAATCTGCCTAAACTGTTTGTCTCCTGCCACTCTACTTCAGCTCTGAGGGTTGAGCTGTAGCTCCTCCTTATTTTAGTACTAGTACTCACTAGTAATAAAATGTTCACAGTTGTACACCTATTTGCAAAATTTAGTTGTTCTGTTCATATTTATGGATTGGAAATCAAAGTTTCTAATTTGTACTAGTTCAAAGTAGAACTATTTTTAATTCAAGATACTTGTATACTTGTGTCCACATCTTTAATTGATTTTTTCTACTTCCTAAACTTGACAGTATGAGGTAATTTAACACAGAGAAGGAGAAAAAAGAGTGAGGAAAGGTTAGTAAAAGATCCCAGAAGCATTTATAGAAAATCCTAACTGCAGAGAAATAAAATAGATGCACTGCCTTGAATGTTCAAGGGCCCACAGTTGATAGTGCCTTTCAGCAAATAAGCTGGAATGCAGCCACAGATACTCAGACAACAACAAACAAAAGAGCATTAAGGTCTCTACTTCTCTCTGAAATTAGGCTTCATTAATCAATGAGTTCAAATATTACTGAGGTGTCAGAATGGGAGGGGCAGGCAGTCTCTGTTGACTATGTTACTGCATAGGTCTTATTTTTATCTAAAACCAGGTTCTTGAAATGGCAAAAGTATTTGTTGATACAGTGAAAATAAATCAGACAACCCTCTCCAAAAGGTGAATTGAACTGAAGAAAATAGCAGTGCCACATTGCACAAAGACAGCAAAGAGAAGGAAACATTTGTCATGCTTGCTTGAAACGTACGGCTCATTCTCAGTCTGCCACAAGCATATTTTGTCACCTGAAGACCTCTTAGTCTACTAAGTCTACTGCTCTGTAGAAAGAAAGTAAATTTCCTACCACTCTTTTTAAAAATCTGTTGTGATAAGGCTCTTTGGAAAGATTGTGGTACTTTCTGAAAATAGAGGAAATGGTTTGAGACAGTCTTTTCTGACTCAAGGATATAAATAGCACAGTATCATAAACTTTGTTTCCATAGGGCTTTCTCCCATGTTTCATTAAATCAGACCTTCCTGTCTTCTTAGAACCTTGTTTGGGTTTCTAGACAAGGATATTTTTCTTTTCCCTTAAATTAAGTCCTCACCTTCCTTGTATGACTGCTAAGTCTATCTAGTTTCTGTTGCAGCAGATTACCTCCTGACAGCAGAATTTCATTGAGCTGGCTCTGAAAGCCCCTCAGAGATATAACAGAAAACATCAGTTTGACTGAGATCTCCTCTCATGTTATCAGCTGGGGATGGGAATACCTCATGGCTTCAGAGAGCTTTACTGGAGCCACTGAATGCTCTGTAAAACCCACAATTCTCTTCTGCCCTGGAGAATTAACAGTTACAAAATCTGCTTGAAATTCAACATCAGATTTAAACTCATAAATTTTGGTGTCTATGCATAAGTGTCCACATGCGTTCTAAGCATCTAAGCTCCTGTTAAAGCTGTTGTAGATGTATTTTCCAGTGTTCTGAACTTGGTTTGTGCAATAGAAATTGGGATTTTATCAGTGAGACTACACTGTAAGCACCCTTCAGAGCCATTACGCAAAGGATATAACTTCTTATAGCCTCTGGTAACAACATGTTGATGATTTTGCTTGTAATGTAATAGCTTTTGCTTTTAGCTCTGGAGTTCAATGGCTCAATTCCTATTATTTCAGCCAAATGGGCAGCTGCCATATCTGCATTTAATATGGTTCCTGAATATGGGACACAAGCTAAAATTCAGCAAGATTACTGATAGAATCCTGCATAACCAAATTTGATTTGAGAGAAACTCATGGTTACCAAAAAGAAAATCAACTATTATCAGACTTTCTGTTTAACTTATTTTAGGAATCCTAAAATTTCTGGTTTTGATATAGAAGGGAAGCATATTATTTAAAATTCTAAATTATAGCATTTATTAGATGGGAAGAGAGCAATATAGCATGATTAGGATGCAGACTCAATCTCTGTGAAAACTCAAGGCAAACTTCTGATGTAATTTTTATTGTCATTTTCTCTCAATATTTGTTTTTCCTGGATGAACAAAGAAATAAAGATTTGTAATCAGGTTCCTAACTAGGGCTAAAAAATATTATGAAAGTTAGGTCTCTAGTCACTATGTTCACTGTTGGAGCACTCCCTGTTAAGTGCAGGTAACTATTAACATTTTGGGAAGTTATTCAGTCTCTATTAACTCAGTCCTAATATTGTGAGATTCATCCAGCCTTAATCAAAGAATTCTTTACACTATGCATGAGGATAATCTAGCATGAAAATTGCAGCAGGTTGTTTTTTAAGGGAGGATACAGAGAGTACAACTATCTCAAGTATTCACAGAAACAAATTCTCTTAGTGGAGCTAATAGAGGCTATGATATAGTCAGAAAAAGAATACCAAGCATTTATCAGGACTTATGAAGTTAAAAAAAAAAACCCTGTAAATATGCTTTATAATTATTAAATGTATATTATTTGCACATATCTTTACAATGTTTTGCCTATAAATGTTTTATCAATTGATGTGTTTAATATTATTTTATAATAGCAATTAAACAAAACAATCACTTCTTAATAACAGTCTACTATATTTCACATTGAATTGTAATTATATAGTTAGAATACCACTGCACTATTTTATGTGACTGTAATTTTGCTCCAGAATGGATAAACTATAAAACCAAAGTATAAATAGGCCCATGTTATGAAGGAATAAAAATTGTTTCTTCATAAAACAGCACAGAGGAATTGGTGTCTCTAATATACTGAGAGGTCTTATTCTTTTAAAAAGTACGTCCCTGGCAATGCTGGGTCCTCTATTTGTTGTTCCATACCAAGATGACGTGCACATGTCCTGTCACAGCTTTGGTGGAACTGTTGGGCATTTACCAGGACACTCTGTTCTGTAACCCTGATGTCTGAAAAAGAAAGAGTAAGGGCCTGAACACCTGATTGACTTCTTTCCTCATTATTATCAATTAGGTTAATAATAGATACCATTCCTTTCAAACCTGAAAAAAAAAGCACTACAATTCAGGCATATGTAAATCACAGATCTGGTTGCCTTTAGGCTAGATAATAAACAAAACTAATGCAAATCTAACTACCTAAATAATTATTTCAAAACATTAAAAATCTATAGATTTATCAAAATCTATATTTTGCTGCTGAAATTTGGAAAGGAAAAACAATAGGAAAAAGTGAGAGGGGAAAAAAAAGAGAGATAAAAGGTTAATGTTAGTTTTACCAATGTTCTGTATTTTCTTGTTTGTTTCTGTACATTTTATCATTGTTATTAAATACATAACCTTATTTTGAAGTACCTTTACCTGTCTATTATATCTTAGTAAGCACTGAAATATAAGTTTCTGGTTGCATTTTGGCTTCTCTTCAACACAAAGGCATTACAAGATTCTGTATGGTTGAATTAAAGATCCGGGAGAAAAAATGCTTTGACTTCAGAGAGATCACTGGCTGTGATCATTCTGAATGTTTAGATAGTTGAGTTGTTCAGACAAGCAGTAGTGTTTTTTAGATGTAAGGCTGTTTTCTAGCAGCAGTAAGTGAATGGATTTTTCAGGAAAATCTATAAACAAATGTTGTGATCACTAAAAATGTTTTAAGAACTCCACTCCCATTAGCTGTATTCTACAAGGAGTAGTCAGGAGTAAAATTCACATAAATAAGAAAGAGCTGGAGCTCTATTTGCAATCATAAGTTCACATTTTCTGAATTTCATTCATAAGAAATACTTTTGAATGAAATTTTCCCTTTTTTTTTCTATATTTAAAGGAGTTAGCACTCTGAAATAGTTGAAAACATCAAACATCAGAAAACTACCAGTTTAGAACATGTAGGGTTCATATATGGTTCACCTTGCACGGTATTTGTTGGTAGTTTTTATCCCTAAAAATGTGCAGAAGTCTTTGATCAGGTATTTGAGTTTTATCTGTAGATAGGTAACTCTCTTCAACAGGGTTGCTAACTCTGGTGTAAAGCATACAGAAATCATCTCATCTGCATGGCTCTGCACTTTGTCTTACCTTTACTGCACTTTCAAAGTTTCACAGAGGTTGAGTGGAAAATCAATGGGTTTTTATAACTAAATTAAAAACAATTAAAGACCCCCAGGAAATTCATTCCGGTGTAATTACAGCAGTGAACTGCAATTTTTAATCAACAAGATTAAAGATAAAACAGATAAAACAAAGCACTGTTCATTCTGTGGAAATTTTCAGTTTGGAAATGGATGAGCTAGTGCAAATTTATTTTATTGCTTTTATAAATTACTCTCATGAATGAGAAAATGATTATTCTGTAGAAAATCACGTGTAAACTTTTTGTAACAAAGGAAGACAAAAGGACTTGCTTTTAAAATGTTGCCCAGAAATGCAAGTTAGTGTTTATGTAGACTATGGGAGGAGATAACTTTAAACAGGGTCAATCTTTTTAGTCTGAACTAGCTTAAATATGTCTCAAAATTCTCAGATGCTCAAAATACCACTTTAGTATAACCCATATTTCTAACACAAGGCAGGTAAGGAGGTAGCTTATCTGTAGCCTGAAGGTCTAGTCTTTCCATCTAATTTCACTTACATAAATAAAAGACTTGCATTCATAGACTGCATTGCTAACCTTTCCATTCAATGTAAAAAAGAAAAATCCATAAATTTTTGATTTTCATACGTATTTATAAATTATTTTATTTAATGAAAAATTTTTTTTGAGAACAAAGTGTGAGATTTTTTTGTTTTGACTGTTTTGTTTGGGGTTTTTACTGTAGAGTTACTCGAAATCAGGATGTGTGAAATCTAAGGAAAATTGGCCACATCTGAGACAATGCAGCAGAAGAAAGAGAAACAACATATTTTCATCTTCACTGATTCATTTTTTATTTTCAGATGAAATTCCAAAAGATCATTCCTTTAATATATATTTTATAAATTAAAGATCAAATCCATAAAACACTGGTATCCCTCCAAGCTTATTTCTTTTTCTACATGAGTAGAAATCTGAGCTGGCAAATCATGGTTTCACAAAATGTCAATAGCACCTTGTGCTTGTACTGCTCATTGAACAATCTTTTTGCCATGGCCATCTAGTCAAAACTTGCTGTTTCTCCTTATAAATATATTAGGCAAGAAAAGCTAAATATAGGCTTTTGTGCTCTGCAATTTCATGGCTGTCAATGACATCTGACATGCTAAATTGTATCAGGCTTGAGATTTAAAGTGTACCCTACATTTTATGAGCAATTAATTTAGAGTGAATGATTAAATCACAGTTCTCATCATTTCTCTAGTGCTTCAGTTTTTCACTGGTTATGCAAGAATTATGAACTAAACATACCTTTTTTTTTTTAACTTGGGTATCTAAATCCAAAGATTTTTTTTAGATCACCACATTCCCATTTTCAATTCCATATAAACAAAAGTGAGTTTTAATCAAAAACTGTAGACATCCTGATAAAAGCAATATTAGGTAGTTTAATTTCACTGAATTTTCAGCATATATTTTCCACTATTTTATTCAAAAGTACCATCCCAGCTGAAATATAGATGTCCTAACCATGATGTCTTCAATTCTTACATAAAAATATACTAAAAATAAATGAGTTCTTATTTTGAAAATAACTCATGTGTAATCATAGGCCATCTTAGTTCAGATTTTATCAATTGTCCCAAAAGAACTAGATTTGGTCTAACTCAGAACAAATCCTTTTCAGCTCTGCTCCCTGCCTTTCTGCTGAGCTACTGTACTAGGTGATGCATTCCTTCTCTTTTCCAGTCAAATCAGCTCTTTTCTCTTTCCTCCAGTTTGTGATTTATTGTTTCCTATCTATCAGTGAGGCTTTTGTGTGGCCTCCTCCCTATTTCTATTGTTTTTCCCCCCATTTCATTTGTCTTGAATTTTGATTGTTCTTTCTAACTCGCAGAATAAAGTGTTTACCATACTGAACTCTTGAGAAGTCTACAATTCTCTGATATGTTGGAAAACCACTGGAAGGCCACATGAAGTGAAAGATTGATTTGTTATGGCAGAATTTATGGAAAAGGCTGTTTCATTTCTACATACAAAAGGAAAAAATAATTTGGAATCCAACAGCAACTAATTAGAAAAATAGAAAACTGGAAATATTTTTGATCAAAAAAGAGGAAGGGAAGGGAAGGAAGGCATGTGAAAAAATAATTCTGATTTTTAAATTAAAATTATTTGGATTTAGATTCACTGTGAAGGAGCAATAGAGAGGATTTAGTATTTTTAAGGATTTAGAAATAGAATTTTATGTTTTTAAGTATACCCTGATTTTGAACTGCACATTAAGCAAGTGCAAAGTTGAATATTCCGTATTAAAATTTATATCTCTATAGGAATTCAATCTCGAGATTGATTAGGAGAATTTATGTGCAGTTATACATAGACAACACACATTCAAATATACTTACACTGAGGTTGCTTCAGTGGAAGAAAAAATCTAAAATAGTTTAAATTATTGAAGCCTGAAAAATGCACTATATGCTAACACACAGAGAAAACAGGGAAGAACATAATCACACTGAATATTCTGGAAATATTAGCTTACTTGGCAAGGCATCATCAATCTGAAATGTAGCTATTTTTTGAAAATGTATATACATATATTTTCAAGTATTGTATATGGTAGCTAACCTCCCCTTCAACTCTTGTGATTTTAGAGTGATTATTTTTAACTAGAATAATATTCCTGCCCATACCAAAGAAAGAGGGGAGTCTGTCTAGCAGATATTGCACCAGAAACTGAAACTGACTGTAAAGTGCTGTGAAATGCATATAGTAAACACACTGAAGGAAATTAGATTATCCTCCCATCACCTTTCTTTATAGAAATATCGTATGTTTCTTGTAAATTATAACAAGAGCAAGCACAATGTTTTCAAACTGAAGTAATTTTTTGAGATGATAGTATGCCTTGAGACAGTGATCTATTTGATTATATTATCTAACACAGAAAAGCAATCTGCCAGTTTCAGAACTGCAGATGAAAAATAGCAACACTAGAAAATAAGAATGGACTCAGGAATAATAATAATAAAAATCAAAATCAAAACACAACCTATTTTTCCATGCAGGGAAATCCACAGGAGGCCACAAAAACTGCATTGCACCAGAGAAAACACATGTATACTCCACTTCTTCCTCCTAATAACAGGAAGCTAATACAACTGAAGAAATCAACCTGTTTTTCTTTCACAAAGAGAGTCAGCAAGACCAATAAAAAATATTTTATGTATATGAAAAAAAAAATGCATTTTTACTACTTGGGAAAGTTTTAGAATTTTTTTTTAAGTAATGCAAATAGGAAAAGTAAAATTGGAAAAATTATTCTAAAAATCAAAAACAATGCTTTCTTTCAAGCCTTGATTTTCCAGAAACAGATTCTCTCTGCCTATGTAGCCACAATTACTTGTACAGGAAAATCAGAATCATAAATTCTTTTACTCTAAGTGATGTCAGCCTCATTTGCTGTCAGGGAAACAGAATGACCAGAAAATAAGGTCATACAGAACTGAAAACAAATTTGTTTTCTTCTCTACTTTGTTGTTGACTCTTATGTTCTGAACCAAAGTGTGAGCAATGCTAGAAAAATGAGGCATTTTTCATTTAATAAGCAAAGACCTAAAGTTCAAGAAGCTGAGAGAAAGGAAGAAACATTGGGATATGTGATATGTGGGGGGAAACAAACAAAAAAAAAAGTAGTGTGGAAATCTTTCTGAAAATATGGGAAAATATTAACAGTAGAGGGGAGAAAACCAACTATTACACTTAGTGACTTCTGACACATGGAACTGGTGTGAGGATGTAGATACATAAAGTTATAACACTTGTGAACGGCAAGAAAATAAAATTAGAGTGAATAGAACAGTATTTTTGCAAGATAAACTATACACTAAGAGTTTGAGAAATAATGTCAGAAACCTATTCTCTAACAGTGTAAATATATTTATGTACACAGCCCCATTCTCTATAATTTGTAATAAAACCAGAAAAAAAAAAAGGTGAAGATAATTTGTTATACTACACTTTTGGTTTATGACCCTTTTTTTTTAAGCACGTTTAGGCAGTCCTGTGGAATCCATATAAATGACTGGGGTGTCTAGGCAGTCTGGAAACATTATTTATTAACAACAGCAACAACTGGGGACCACGCTATTTTGCTTGATATGTCTCTGTCTTCTACTACCCTGAGTGGTGACTAATAACTAGGGTTAGTGAAGTTACAAATGCACTGACATTAAACAAAAGAAATGACAAAAGGAAGGGGAAGGGCATACAACATAAAAAAAAAGAAATAAAATTAAACATGTTCTGTAGGAAAACCGGAGCACAGCACAATACATTGTTCCTTCTCTCTCTGAACAGTCTGAGATTTGCATTTTCTGCTCAAAGGGTTTACACCCTCAGAATCATGCTGCTTTCAGCTCCACTAGAGAACTCTGCAAAAGTAGGAATTAATATTTTACAGTGATTACATCTTTAGCTCTTTCATAAAAAAATCAAATTAGTAAAATATTATTATTTAGGGAAAAACACATTAATACATGTAGTCTAGTTGAAAAGGTAGGATCAAGGATTTTTTTTTTTTTAATTTATTATTAGTCTTAAGGGTTAACACGAGCAGACCTAGAAAGATCACAGCAAAATATCAGAATTGCAGAGTGACTGACAGGTGTCTGGATCTGTATGAAGTTTGAATTTTAATATCCACTTTCTCCAGCATCTTTACCACAGTTCGTCTGTGGACAAGAAATCTGCTGCCCTTTGAATATGACATTAAATATCACAGGAAGCAAGCTGGCATTTTGTTAGTTCTCTTCTTATCCCTCCTCCGTGTTTGCTAATGGACTGAAATCCTCTTGTTAACAGCAGTAGGAGAAGCTACAGTTCCCCAAATCTCAATCCAGGGACTTTTGCAATTATTTAAGCAGAGTTTAAAGCACTCAATGTCTGTGGGAGATATCATGAAAAACTGATGTCTTCTGAGAATCTCAGGTGTCAAACAGTGATCTGTATGCTGAAGGCAAGTTAAAATTAAAAAATTATAAAAGTTGAGTTAATGCATGTAAGTTTAACTGTTAAATAGAGTGGCATGACATTTTATAGAATGAAGGTAAGAAGATGTTCTCAATTTTTTCTTAATCTAAAATTTTCCTTAAGTAGTAAAATATCTTACAATGCAAAGTTATATTCTCCTTTATGAAAGATAACATATTTAAGTGTTTTGGAAGACCAGTCTTGAAGAATATTTTTACTAAGATCCTTACATCTGTTCATGCCAGAGTAATGCATCCATCCACCTGGACACATCCCGAGATGTTAGTGGCTGTTTACTTCTAAACAATAAAAAAATTGGACAGTCATGTGGTTTTATATATACTTGTGTCTGTGTCTGTGTGTTTTGCTCAGCATATCTCCAAATTTAACTGAGTGTTGCTTGAAGTGTCAGTTATCAAGCATGGAAAAATCATAACTGAAAAAGTTGGATAAAAGAATTTTCAGAGATATCCAGGAAATAAGACACAGTCTGTCTTGTCCTGCTGATTCTATAATCATTACTGTGAAATGCAGCAAAACTTTCTGTGTTCAGAAATCCATACTATTTGCCTTCTTTTAATGTGCACAAACCAGAATTTTAAGTCCTCATAGTGAAATTTCTATGATTTTTTTTAATGAAGAAAACTTTCCATGTTAAGTCTGAAAATGCTACTCTGGAAAAAAAACTCTACATAGTAAATATTTGCACAGAAATTTAATGATTAAAAATGTATTAAATCAGATTAAAATGAAATTTTTCATGAATTTTTCCTTCTTTTTTTTATTGTTGGTTGCATTGTGGTTAAAGCTTAATATGGCTTCGTATACTTGGGATCGATTAAGAAGAAGGAAAAATATGAAGAACTTTGTGAAAGTATTGCACTGTAGTAATACTTTGAATTTTAGGCATATTGGTAAACATGTCTACAGTGGCCATCCCATTAAACTACTATAAAATATAATATTTCAATAATCACTACAAAAAGAGAGAGAAACACTTTTAAAATTCTCTTTTTATATGGAAATGTTGGACAGATGCAGATGTTTAGAAAGATTAACAATTTTGTAATATTTTCTACTTCATACAGACGTTCATACATGCTGACCATTAATTTGTAAACTTCTGGGGATTAAGAAGAAATATCAGCACTTTCAGACTTGGGAAGATTTCCATAGGTTCAAATGAATTTAAAGAATTTAAAGAGCTCCCACAGTGGTCCCTTGGTGAGAAAGGTGTTAAAGAGTAAGTCAGGAGCAATGGGCCATGAGAAGCATAAGGTAGGAGATTCCAAGGAGCCCTTATTTGGCATTAGCACAGTGTAGCAGCAGCACCTGAGTACCCTGGGTTCTCTGAATGAGAGATCAAATAAGGGAAAAAAAGGACCTGTGAGCTTTTAAATCCAGCAAAAGGGGAAAATACTAGAGCCAAACAGCTCAGAATAAAACNCTTGGGAAGATTTCCATAGGTTCAAATGAATTTAAAGAATTTAAAGAGCTCCCACAGTGGTCCCTTGGTGAGAAAGGTGTTAAAGAGTAAGTCAGGAGCAATGGGCCATGAGAAGCATAAGGTAGGAGATTCCAAGGAGCCCTTATTTGGCATTAGCACAGTGTAGCAGCAGCACCTGAGTACCCTGGGTTCTCTGAATGAGAGATCAAATAAGGGAAAAAAAGGACCTGTGAGCTTTTAAATCCAGCAAAAGGGGAAAATACTAGAGCCAAACAGCTCAGAATAAAACCACAATTCCTCTCAAGGCATCATATCTATGTCCAGGGCAGCATTATCCATGATAAATCTTGGCTGCTCCTTAGTTTATCAGGATATTTAAAGTGGCCTTAGATGCAGGACTCACATACAATGTTTTATAAAATGGAAGACTGTGATAATTCTTCATACACAATATAATAAATTAGATGGGATTGGAAAGAAAAATAGTAAGGAGAAGCTTACAAATAGCACAAGAAAACAAATATTCAGGTTTCACTGTGCCTTTAAGCATAGCATGCTCCCTGCTGAAACAGCTCCCACTTAGTGTTTCAGTTGGGAAGCAGCATATTACCATTCCTCTTTTGCTGTTTTCTTGTTTGTTAGTTTTCTTCAGTCTAGAATAAAAGTAAATCAGTCTGAATAAAAAAGAGGTTTGCTCTATATGTATAGCAACAAAACCATGACAAGTGAGATTGATGTGTCTATTAAAGAAGTAAGTGAGGGAAATCATATCTTAGTTTTGCTAAGGCTGTGCTTGCTGTTCTTTTTCTAAATGCTTTGGAGCACAATTTTGTATTTAAAAAAAAGCAAAATAACACATTAATCTGGCAAAATCAGGCAAATAATAATTTAGCTTCCAGGTTAATACAGAAAATAGTAAAGTTTTCATGTCAACACCCAGATTCCCAACTGACTACAGGTTCAATGATCAGAAACTTTAGATGCGATTTCCTGACAGCTTCTTTGAGACAAAACAGAGTGTAAAATGGGCTTGTGGGGTTTGTTTGTTTTGGGTTGTATTCTATTTTTTTTTCCTTCAGTGAAGAAGACTAGGTTTGGCACACAGAAAGCTGCAACATCTGACCTTAAAAACAATTGGAAAATTCTAAAAAATGTAAATAAAAAATCAAAATAAATTTTACAAGTTTAAAAAAATTTAAAACTGTTGTTAAATACATTAGGAGACATAATGGTGTAGTTTAGTTGGTTACAGATACTCCTCCTCTTCTCATCACTCTGTTAGTTTTGCAACAGCTACTTGTTTACTATCAATCCACATGAAATCAGAGAAGTTTTTTGGCTGTACAAAAATTGGTGTCTTATGAAACAGTGTTAGGGCCACATAGGATTAATGGAAGCTGATGAATGCCAATAAAATTTTAAGTAATGCAGACAGGTGAAAGCTTATAGATATTTTCACAGTTTTCATTTTCACAGTGCTTCATTCTACAGTTTAATTTTACTACAGGTCACCAAAATCCACTTCTGTACAATGGGTTTGGAATGTTGCAAATGGGAATAAATTCTTAATGTTTATGATGATTATGTGATTGTAAGCATCCTATTTAAGAAGTATTTCTACCTATCCCTACATAAATCCCTATCTGCCTATTATTTATCTCGTCTGATCATATAAATGATAATACAGGTCTTCCCACTGCACTCAGTATTAATAAACCTATTGAGAGTGCCTGAAATAAATTAAATATCAGATGGACCTGAAACCTTAACTAACCTGCCAAGACTTAAGACAAAGCACCTAGCTCAGAAGTGGAGGGCATGAAAATTTCACTGGGTTGCAGAACTTGGTATTACTTCTCAGTTGTGCCCTGGCAACACCTCAGGGCAAAGCTAAAGTCACTACTGCCTTGTCCTTTCATCCTTGTGCATGGAAAGAAAATAAAAGGGGACAATCCAGATCTAGCTGCAAACCAGCACATGGCAGATGACTGATGTACCTATGTCTCAGCAAATACACAGAGATACAGTGCAGGAATGATAAATAGCCTGTAGTTAAGCAGAAAATCAGTTCTCCTTGACAACCTCCATTTCTGTGATTGCAGAATAGCTATTGAAGTCCAAGGCAGTAACAAAATCAACTAATAAGAACAAACTTGTAGTGAGTATTTTGACAGCATAGTAAAACTGGAAACATAATTTAAAGGAAAAGGACTAATTTCCTTGGACTTGCAAGCATTGGTATTGTCTTCTCATTGACTTTCAAACTTTTAAATTAACAGAAAGAGTAAAGCCCTGATTTTGTACAGATTCTTCCGCAGTTGAAATGTCTTTGAACAGCTGTGAAGCCAACCAGTATGTCAGGTCCCCATCATCTCATCTATGAAGCTAATAATAAACTCCAGAGTGTCGATGAGAAATAGCAAGTTGCTCAAAAAACCTGTCACGGTATAAACCCTTATCTTAGATGCTCCAACACAATTTTTGTGATACCATCCTACCATGATTTTCATTACAATACTTAATCCTGTTACCCAAATCATTCAAGTAAGCATGTATATTTGGGGAGTCATGGGATCCCACCACTTGGTGTTGGCTTCTGTCCTCCACAACTCCTACTAAAAAAGTAAAGGTGAACACACCACCTCTGTGACCTTGTGTGCCAAAATGCAGATTTATAATTTCCCATATGAAGGATACCTCCAGAAACTCCCCATGTCAAGGTTAGAATGGAAATCGAGAAATTACTCCATCTTCTCAAATTTGGATCCATGTGACTTTTAAATAGGGAACAGAGAGATCCTGAGACAGTCTCCTTCTTACAGATCTCAGCTGTTTTTCTTGCTATCTCAGCAGCCACAGACAGCTTGCTTGGACACCATACTGAGAGATGAGTCAGACCTCTCTATGCACCAGAAAGTTTCCTCACACCCAACACCTCTGAATAGTGGACTGAATGATGCAGATAGGGTGGTTTGTACTGGAGGAGCTGTTGTATGATACAAAATTTTGGAGATATTTTTGAAGGAAAAGATTCTTTCTACAAAAGTGTAGTGTGGATGCAATCGTTGTCAGGCATGTGAGAGCCTCCAGGGTCTGGGATCTCAAGTCTGAATCCAGTATCTTGAATCAGAAATGCCTGACTCTTTTTATTGACTAAAAAACATAGAACAATAATAGTTTTTCTTAAACACCTTCTGACAATTAAGGAAGTAGGGTCCTAATTTTGACATTCATAAAGATTTTAAAGCCTACTGTTACTCAGTTTAAAATACCATTCATGTAAAATTTATTTATAATGTTCGCTGTCTGCCTAATATTTATTCAAACCCCTTTTCCACTGCTGCTGGGAATGCTGCTTCTAACCACCAAAGACAAGTGCAGAACACTGGGGATGTAGAACAATTGGCATTGTTAAAGGCAACAGGGACAGCTTTCATCCAAAATGTATTACGCATCTCACAGATGCTGGTTATCTCCCAGAGCTGGTACTGATAAAAGATGTACAGCACGAGTAAATGCTGAGACACAGTCAAGCAGAGAAAAGGGTATCTAGGAGGAATTCCTTCACAGAAAGAGGCAACCCATTAAATGAAGAGAGCAGGTACAGCATTTATTTTTCTTTTACACTTCTTCCTTCTCTCTTAAACTTGGGACTTATTTGTTTGGGTGTTGTGTTTCAAGACAGAATCTTGGTGATGACAACAGCAAAACCTATACTTTGTGCCAAGGATGGGTTTACATAGGCAAAGATGTGATCAAGAGCATCTAAAGGAGGTCTTGAAAAGGTGTTCTGCTCTTCTGAGAAAGCGGTGTGCACACTTAAAAGAGGCTCTGTGATTCAATATGCCTTACTCTTACTCCCCCTTAATGGATAGCATAGTTTTCCTCCTTTCACTTTAATTTTTCATGGGTTTCTTTTCCAGTTTCAAATGTCTGAGTTGTCCTAAAGAATATCTCTATTGTTTAAAAGATTGTAGAGTTTTTTTCCTAGATTTACTGGTTTTGACAGGAATAGAGTTAATTTTCTTCACAGTGGCTGGTATGGGTCTGTGTTTTGGATTTGTGCTGAACAGGGGGTTGATAATACTGATATGCGTTTTGTTATTGCTGAGCAGAGATTACAAAGAGCCAGAGTCTTTTCTGCATTTTGTACTGACTCACTGGTGAG
>VWYE01022563.1:168103-208310 GCA_013398995.1 Alaudala cheleensis | reverse complement strand
TAAAATCTTGTTTTTCAGCTGGCAAAATGTGGAGGTTTAGAGAAAAAGTAAAAGAATTAAACCCAGAATTTGAATTGTGCTGGGAAATGTGGAAAAACTGGAAGTTTTTGTGTTTGGTTTATATTTCCTGGAGTTCTCCAAAGGACTTCCTCAAACAAAGGATTTGGGTTTTTGGGCTCCCAGGACAAGAAGGATGTGGAACTGTTGGAGCAAGTTCAGAGGAGACCACAAAGATGCTCGAAGGGCTGGAACACCTCTGCTTTTAGACAAGCTGGGAGAGCTGGGGGCGTTCGCAATTATTTTAATTATCTCTTTTAAATGAATCCTGGAAATATTTTTCTCTCTCCCACCCCTCATAACCTCCCACAGGAGAGTGCAGGGGACAGGCAGAGCCATGAACAAGAGGAACTCAGGGAGCTGATCAGACTGATTTATTCCTCACACTCTGTTTATTTCCACTATCCTATATCACATTTTATTTACCTGTTGCCAATTTTAACTTTTTTTGGGGGGAAATTCCATGGGTGGTATTTGCCTGGTTTGTGTAAGAACGTCAAAACATGAAGACTCTCTCAAATACTGTATTTGCTTAAAATAAGCAACCTGAAAAAAAAGAAAAAAAAAGAAAAAAATCAGCTGAGAAGTTCTGCATTTGTGTGGGGGATTGAGAAACTCTACTGATGTTGCCAAAGCTATTTTAAGCTATGAGAACACAATACATTTGAAAGTTTAATTGCTTGCTGAATAATGTAAGCTGTCAAAATAAATACTCAAGGTCTTGCATAAAGGAGAACATTAGGGGGGAAAAAAATTAAAAAAAAAAAAAAAAGACAAAGCAGAAATGTGAAGTCAGTCAGAAGTGGAATCACAGCTCACCCCAGCATTAGCAGCACCTTTATTTCAGCACTCAGCAATGGCAGCAACAAGAAGCCAGCAGAGGTTCCAGGGGAAACACTCTTTATTTTCTTGAGTATTTAGAAATGTGTGGCTGGGTCCCACCAGTGCAACTGCTCAGCAGTAATCTCCCTCTCCCAGAGCTGATGGGATTCGGGCTGCTTTTCCCTCTGACCAAGCAGGAGGAGCAGTTCAGCTGATAAAAGCTCTCACCCTGCGGAATGCCGAGGAAAAGGGACTGGAGGGGTGACTGGGATGGACTGGAGGCTTTGGGCCACAGAGCTTGGCAGAGGGGCAGCTTGAAATAAAACTGGTGCTTGGTTTAGTGTTATTTGTTCGTGGATTTTTTTCCCCTCACTCAGCAATGGCAGCAACAAGAAGCCAGCAGAGGTTCCAGGGGAAACACTCTTTATTTTGTAGAGTATTTAGAGATTTGTGGCTGGGTCCCACCAGTGCAACTGCTCAGCAATAATCTCCCTCTCCCAGAGCTGATGGGATTCGGGCTGCTTTTCCCTCTGACCAACCAGGAGGAAGAGTTCAGCTGATAAAAGCTCTCACCCTGCGGAATGCCGAGGAAAAGGGACTGGAGGGGTGACTGGGATGGACAGGAGGCTTTGGGCCACAGAGCTTTGGCAGAGGGGCAGCTTGAAATAAAACTGGTGCTTGGTTTAGTGTTATTTGTTCGTGGATTTTTTTCCCCTCACTCAGCAATGGCAGCAACAAGAAGCCAGCAGAGGTTCCAGGGGTAACACTCTTCATTTTGTAGAGTATTTAGAAATGTGTGGCAGGGTCCCACCAGTGCAACTGCTCAGCAATAATCTCCCTCTCCCAGAGCTGATGGGATTTGGGCTGCTTTTCCCTCTGACCAACCAGGAGGAAGAGTTCAGCTGATAAAAGCTCTCACCCTGCGGAATGCCGAGGAAAAGGGACTGGAGGGGTGACTGGGATGGACAGGAGGCTTTAGGCCAGAGAGCTTGGCAGAGGGGCAGCTTGAAATAAAACTGCTGCTTGGTTTAGTGTTATTTGTTGGTGCATTTTCCCCCCTCATTTTACTGAACTGGAGGATCAGATCTTCGTGAGTTTTCTTTCTAAATCAACAGGGTTGCATCAGCAGCACGTGAGTTCTTCAAACCATCCCTTCTCAGAAAGAAGAAGGAAACTCTCTCCCTATCCCTGCAAAATCCAGGGAAACACAGACATCAAGGGGGGAGTTTGTGGGGGTTTTTTTTGACAGATCACTCCAATTTTGGCTGAGGTTGGTGAAGATGCACAGCAAAGCTGGCAAGGAGTGATGCTCTCAGCTGATGGGAAGTTGAGCTCAGAAACATTTAGCATGAAAACTGCAGAGTAAATGAGGCATTGTCACCCTTGCTCTGCAGGTGGATTTGAATAGCTGAGGCTTTGAGTGACGTTAATTAAGATTCTTAAATTCCTTTAATTGGGCTGGTGGCCCACAGTGACTGTTTTTGAGCAGTGAGCTGTGCACTGTGAGATGTGTTGTGTTTTCTCATGTCCTGGTGCTGCCCACAGCAGACACTTCCACTTCACCAGTCCCAGGAATGACAATTTCTCTGTGGAGGGGACAAAGAGCCAGTGTTCCTCACTGCCTGCTGCAGGGGAAGATGCACTGTCCAGGTGTTAATCCCTGGCTCCTGTGGAGGGAGAAGATGATTTCTGTGAAACTGAGCCCTTGTTCAGCCAATCACACGCCTGGGCAGAGTCATTTTGGGGCTGTGAGGGCATCTGACCCCTGTGGTGAGGTGTGCATCAGGAGCCTGGCATGGATTGCACAAGTGAAGTGTTACAGAGTTAGAGAATCACAGCTCAGTCAGGAAAAGAGATTTTACATTATCAAGTCCAGCACCGCCACCATGGTCACCACTAAGTCATGTCCTCAAGTGCCACATCCACCCCCGGGGGGGGTCACTTCACCACTGCCCTGGGCTGCTTTTAACAATGACAACAATAACAATAATTGAGAAATTATTCCAATCTATAAATCTAAACCTCCACTGGAACAACCTGAGGCTGTTTCCTGTCACCTGTGACCTGGGAAAGTGACCCTCACCTGGCTGTGTCCTCTTGTCAGGGAGTTGTGGAGAGGGATAAGGTCCCCCCAGAGCCTCCTTTTTGCAGGCTCCCTCAGCAGATCCTGGTGTTCCAGACCTTTCCCCAGCTCTTTTGCCCTTCTCTGAATGTGCTCCAGCCCCTCCATGTCCTTCTTGTCATGAGGGGCCCAGAACTGGAACAACTCTCCATCCTTCTTCACCCCAGTGCCCAGGACAGAGGGACAATCCCTGCCCTGCTCCTGCTGGCCACACACAATTCCAGGATGCCACTGGGATGGGATTGGGATATCCTGTGTCTCCTCTGGATTATACAACCTGCTTCACTTTTCAAGGAAGAGGGTGCTTAGAAGAGGATAAATGCCCAGGTCTCACTCTGATGAAGAACTCAACACTCCTTTTATCAGCTAAAAACATCATTCTTTATTGCCCAAATCTCTCTGCTCCTCTTCCCAGCGCAGGCACACCTAAGAGGAGTTTTCCTCCACAGTCTGCTGAGTCTGAAAGGCAGGATGAGGAGTGTGACAGCTCTCTGCAAAGTTAACTGGAATCAAAACTGAGCTTTTCTAATGGGTTTTCTCTGTGTTTGCTATCAGGCCTGATCCTCATAAGTGATTTCTCTTGTCAGCGCTAAGTGGCTGTGAAAATATTTCTGCTGAAATTCGGAGCTGGCACAAAGACCAGGGAAGCTCCCTGAGGGGGCTGGAGGAGCTGTGCTAGGCTGAGTCCTGCCCAGCAGCGTGCTCCTGGAGAGCCAGGCTCCAAGTTGTTCCAAAAAGGAAATGATCTGAACCAGTTTCCAAACAGAGCTGCACGTTGCAGAGCGCTGCCCTGATGTGGGTCAGGGAACTCAGCAGAAATTCCCAGGAATGGCATTCCCAGGCTTGACCATTTAATTAGTGAGTTTGGGGAAGGAAAATGAATTTTTTTTGTCTCCCTGCGTAACTCAGGAATTGTGGAATATTTTCAGTGTTCACAATTTGTGGTTAAAGTATTAAAAAAGATCCTGAGTAAACACAAGACATAATCAAGGTCTGGTAAAAAATGAAGGTGTTTCTCAGTGAACCTTGTAACACAGTCTGATTGGGTTTTATTTTTATTTGTTTTCTTAGAAATGAGGCAGAGAAGTGACTTGTTGCAGAGTACAAACCCCCTCAAGGGGGCAAAGCTCTTAAATCTGTCATGGAAAGGAGTGAAGAGAGGATAAGAAGTTGACACCAGAAAATTTTAAAGAAAAAAAAATACAATTAACAAACAGACTTGAGTGTGCTTAGCTGGGGAAACCCATCACCAAGGCTTTGCTGTGCATGTTTGACTCCACTTGTGAAATGAAAGAGAGGCTGAGCAGGGGTCTCAAGGACTTTTGAACTGCATTTTCCTGAGGAGATGCTCCCAGAACAGGAGGAAATGAAGATGGGCAGAGGCTGGAGGTGAGGGGGTCTCCTCTCCTACTGAGAGGGATTCACACCTTGCAGCAGAGGTGTTTTGGTCACACAAAAAGGCTCTTTAGTCAACCAAGATATAGAGCTGCCTGTATTTTATTGGAATATTCTCATTTGGTGACTGCATCCAGATATATTAATTCCTTTATTTTATTACTTCCCTTTCTTTTTAATTTACAAAATTTATCCACCACTACATTGCTGAATATTGCAGCATTATTTACAGAGTGTGGGCTAAATAAAGTTGTTCTGTGATGAACTGGAAGCCTTTTTCCCACCTCTCACTTTCTGATCACCCACCCCATCAACAATTGTGGTTTCCCACCTGGACTGAACTAAAAACTGGATAATGTCAAATGTCCCTTTGTGTTTCTGCTGCTTCACAAATGATCTGCAATGCCTCTTTGGATCTTCCTTTTATCAGTCACAAGGTGGGTCATGGGAAGCTGCATTTGAAGGACAGAACACAAATTTCAGGAGGATAAAGGAGAGGCTGTGGGCAGGGAGCAGCTGGAAATGAGTAGGAAAATTTGTAGAAAGACCAGAAAGGTGTATTCTGGAGAACCCTGCCCCCTTTTTGTGCTCAGACATCTCGGGTTATAAATAGGAGATAATGGAATGCAACGTCCTGCAGAAATCCTGAATAATGAGATGGGTGATGCACAGTGGATCAAGTGGAGGTCACAGAGATAAACTCTAATAATTCCTGAATTTACTGGGGAGGGGAAAACGAGTTGGAAATTACTTTGGCCGGCTCCTTGTTTTTTAAACGGTGGGGAAACAAGAGATATAAATCCTGAAAAGCAAAAGTTCAATCCGAGACACGGGTGCAAATCGAGAGTAATCCCATTAAAGGTAATGGAATTACGTCAGGGCAAGGCCGGAGGGAAGTTCAGACCCAATTACATCTCGCTCCTAAAATGAGATTTCGATATTGTTTGCCAGCATTTGGAAGTGCAGTGAGAGCCCAGATGAGAGCATCCCTTTGCTGGGCTGGGTGAAGCTCCAGCCCCCACTGGCAAGGCACAGGAAACGGGAGGAGAGAGGCAGGAATTCGCTCTGAGCTCAACAGAAAGGGGAACTGAAGCAGGAAAGGAGCCAGAATGTTAAAATAGAAGTAACCTGGATGGTTAATGTGGTTTTTAAAGTGGTGCTGGAGAAGGGAAAACGAGTGCTGTGCTCTCTGTGGGAGCAGTGAGTGCCTGGTCAGGGCTTTCAGTGGGGAGGAAAGCTTGTCCTGGGAGTCCATTGTGAAATAAAAGCCAAAAAAAGAAATGATACAAACAAACAAAAAAAAAACCCCAAAAAACCCAAACCAAAACAAAAAAAGAACCCCTCCCTGCCCCCAAAAAAACCCAAACCAAACAAACAAAAATAAAAAGGCAAAACAAAACAAAACAAACAAAAAAACCCAAAAAAAACCCAACCCAAAACAAAAACAAAAAACCCTCGCCCAAAACCCCCCCCAAAAAAAAAACCAAAAAAAGGGAAAACAAAACAAATGAACAAACAAAAAAAACCTCACCCAAAACCAAAAAAGCAAAACAAACAAAATAAATAAAAAAAACCCAAAACAATAAACCAAACAAGCAAACAAACAAAAAGCAACAACCAAAAAAAACCCCACACAAAAAAAACCCCAACCAAACAAAAACCCCTAAAAAACAAAAGTTTGGAAGTTTGTTGGAAGGGGCAGCTGATGAGAGACAGTTGGGTATTTGTCTGGATAGGAGCAGTCTTGGGTGACCTCAGTTTTTTTAATGTTTGGAAAATAAAAATCAACAGAATATGTAAGGTAGGAAAACATCTCCTTTTTAAGGTTATTTCCTCAAACTTTTAAAAAATATTTTTGTTCCTTCAGTCAACATCTGAACAAATATCAGCTAGTGCAGTCACAGTGTTAAATTTCATCTTACCATGCAGGTAAGAAATAGTTATTTTCTTCAACAACAACAAGAAAATTGATTTTGCTGAAATAGGGAACATGGAAAAAAGCCAGGTTACATGAAACAGGCTTTGTTGTGATCAGTGCTTTCTCCTGAACCCGCAGTTTTATCATTTTTTTAATTAGTATTGCCTAATTCTGTGTGGCTTCAGAGGGGCTCTTAAGCTGCCCTGCATTTTTAACAATTAACTGAAATACCTTGCATTTCCCCCAACCATCCCAGCTGCAAACAGATTTTCTCAAGAGACAACAGCTGTTCCTGAGCAGTTGGACTCTTCCAACAAGGAATGTTCCTAAAATCTGGTGAGCTTTTTATCATCTGCAATTTACTCTCCTGGACAGTACCAGGTTGGTTGGGAAATAGTAAAGGAGTGTTAAAAATCAACTCTCCAGGGAGGGAGGGCAGAAAGGAAGAAGGATATTTCTACAATATTTTCTCTCTATTAAGGAAAAAAAAAATTTCCCTGGTCAGGTTCCCTGCATCCAGACATTTGACAATTTGATTTTCTAACATTATTTGAAAGCTGCTGCTGTGCATTTGCTGGTTTTATTTCCTGTTCTCAGTGAGGCAGCACCAAAGACCTTTCTTTGGAGTTATCTCTCGCATCTTTCAGCCTCCAAAATAATAATAATGAAGCAGCACGCTTCTGAAGGGGCACTGAATTAATACATTTATGCAAGAGATTGATGTAGGGTAATCCACATCAAAAAAGGAATACAGCTGATTCAGCAAGTCCCACTATGGAAGTTTTTAGGGTAGATAAGATCCTGCACTGAGGGAGATTTTTTTTATCTTCTGTAAGAGATGCTGAGAGATTATGGCACAAAATTGTGTCTCCCCAGGGGTGTAAAATCTGCCCAAATCTTGCTGAAGTTGTGTCTCACTGCCTGTGAGAGGAACAGGCAGGGCTGGGAATGTTTGCAGGACCACTCTGGGCACTGAGGTCTGATGGAGTTTCTCAGAGAACCCCAAAATACCCAGCTAAATGTTGGTCTGAGAGGGTGGAATGAACTTTCCTCTTTGGCAATGCAGCTAAAAATATCTCTTAGCTGTTCTACCCAGTGATGACTTGATTTCCTTTAATTTTTTGTCATTAATAAGGGAAAGGAGGAAATCAGGCAGCAGTGATTTTTTGATTATTTTTAAAATTTTATTTTATATAAATTGTGTGGTTGCTTCAGGGCTTTCCAAACATTTTGATAAACTCTTGGGGTGTTATTTTTTTTGACTGGAGATAACCCTCACTTACCCTTGGAATGAAGTGGTGAAAGGAAAAGGGTGATAAATTCAGGGGGAAAGCATCAATCCAGTAATCTGAGCAGAGTTCAGTGCATCACAAAATCCTGTTGGTTGGGGTGGTTTTCTGGATGTCACATGGAACAAAAACAAGAACCAGGCCAGCTCTGATCAGGCTCCTGGCAGCCTCAAGTGTCTGTACACCTCCCTTCAGGAAAATGGTGGGATTAATTCCTGTCTTATCACTTACCCATGCTGACTTCATGCCCCCAGCTTGCTTCTCTTTGCACCTTCTCAGCAATTCTGGGATAAGGGGAAGGGATCCAGGGGAGTGCTCCAGCCAGAAGACAGGGTACAACTTGTGGGTTGACTGATTTGTTCTCTGCAGGAATCATCAGCCTGGGGAGCAAAAGAGCTTTGAGGAAAGGAATTCTGCCTGTCTCCATGGAGCTGGTGTTTTTAAACCCATGGAAGGAACAGGCACTAAATTCCTACAGGTTTTAAGTAAGCAGAGAGCCACAGTCTGTGCTTTGGTACCTCCAGGGTGGCACAGCCCTGGATAAGAGGGGGTTGGATGGGTGGCTTGGATGTGTCAGCAGTTGTGAGTCTGGATCTCACCCAGTGGTTTGTTTTGTTCAGTTTTCAGGGAGAAGTCCTGAAACAAAAAAACCAAACCTAGAATTGGGCTTAGGCTTCTTTTCAGCCTTGCTAGAGCTGGGATTGAATGGATGAGAGATGAATTTTGTGTTTGTGCTCAGATGTTTATAATTCTTATCTCCATGACAGTCCCACAAGCTGTGAGTTCTCCACACCAGCTAACTAAGCATAAAATGGAGATGCTTCTCTATCTCTACAGAGTCTTTTCAAGGACAAATCATCCAATTATGAAATGCCACCTAAATTATTTTTACTTTAAACCCAATAACCAACTACTTGTGGTCCACACTTTTTTTAACCAATCACAAAAACCACCCAAAGCCATGAAGAAGAAGGTGAAGGAGAAGGTGCAAAAAGAAAACTGACCAACACCCCAAAACCTCCACCTTGCTCTCTATATATTATTATATAGCAAAATCTCAAACTGTGAGTTTTTCACCATGTGATATTTCACACTTCCATTCAAACTCCACACCCACAATCTCAGTGCTATCACTCAATGTTGGAAGCCTGTTCCAAGGCCTCAGGTCAAATTCAGTGTCCTCTTGTGGGTCAGTGCCTGTGAGCACAGAAAGCCTAAAATTCTCAGCTTCCAGGATTCCAGCACTTTGGGATTTGGGATATCTGATACTGATTTCTCTCAATTAAAGAATTAACACTGGATAGAAATTCCTTTCCAGCCACTCTGCCCCCAGCCTGGAGCACTGCAGGGGGTTGTTGTGACACAAGGGCAGGACTTTACATGTGATGAATTATCCCCAGCTTTTAATTTCAATGGTTCTTTTCACAAAGGTATGGGATTGTTGAGTCAAATCACTCAAAAGCAGCCCAGAAGTTTGGAGCTGACATGTGCCTCCTGTTGCCACCACAGCACACACCAACAGAGAGATTTTAGTGAGCTGACAAGGAGGGGGAAATCTCTTTCTGCTCTATAATAGTGGAGCCATCACCCTTTATCCAAGATCTCATGTGTCTGAAATTCTCCAGATTTTCACTGTACTACAGAAGTCCATTTTCAGATGAACAAACCCTTCTGTTCGTTCAGGAAGGAGAAGGAAAAAAATTATATTTAGGATTACTCCCTTTAGCTTCTTATATTTCAGCCTGACCCTGTTTTGATGTCAAATCCTTTTATTTTGAAAGGGAAGGTCAGTCACATGCTTCAGTAGCATCTCTCCTGTGGTGCTTTGGTCCTTTAATGGATACTGCTGAACTCATTCAGGGAACTTCTCAGCTGGATCCATGTGCTCAACTTTTTGGCAGCTGTTGCATAAACTTAGCACACTTAACCATTTTGTATGAAAGCCTGTTTTTCAGCACTAAGGCTGCAAGGAAACACATTTGGGCTGATCCATCTGCCTTTATGGCGCACTGAGTGTGACTTTCTCTGTTTTCTTCTCTTTTTTGGATCCCTACCTGCACAAATGCAATGTGATTTTCACCATGTGATTTTAAATATGTAATTTCCTACCTTGGTTACATTTACAGTGGCTTCTGTGAAAGGCAACAGAGAATTAGTGTCTGGAATTTTTTATTCTGCACATGAGCCTCCATTCAGGGAGAGGAGAAACGTTATTGATCTTTCATCAGGTAATTTGCTTTCAAGCACCTTCATTGGACTCTTGACAGTGGTTCTCAAGCTGAATCCATTTTCCCCCCCAGAGAACAAATTTGCTATCAGCAGCAGAGGTTTCTGATAACGGGGCTCAGAGTTTTCACATTTGAATGGATTGGAACACTTGGATATTTCCCTTGGCCCTCCCTGTAAACAGAGAGTTGCTGTATCTGAGTTCATTAAATGCTTCATCCATTGCCTTCTGCCAGCAGAAAGAGAGTCTTGACTTAACTGAAACGAACCCCAGAGCCTCAGGTGATTTGTGATGGACTTCCTCAGGGTTTTTATTCTCTTTGTTTATCCTTTTATTATCTATTTCTACCCTTTCCTTACTGGGGCAGGATCTCTTTGGAGTTTAATTTTTTTTTGGAGGACCAGTGGTGCATTTTAATTGTTGTGGAGGCTCAAGTCCTCCTGTGGGTTTTTGTCATGGACCAGGGGCTGGTGATTTGCACGACTCCTGTGACAGCAGCGCCTTTTGGGTGCTGATGCAAAATTGATTGCCCCACCAAAATGGGGTCTTCATTCACATGGCTGCTCTGGCTGGTGTTTTATGGGCCAGCAAAGTGCCTTGTGTTTTTGTAATCTGAGTGCTCGTCTGCTTTATGGGCTGGTGTCACTGGCAGGGTGGTGGGGAAGAGCAAGCTGGAAATGATGCATTATTGTCACCTGAGAGCCTGAAGGATCTGTAAAGCAGTGAAATGAGGGGCTGATGAGCAGCAGGAGTCACACCAGAGGCGTTTCTTTTGAGATTTTTGCCTGTTTTGGAAACGTAATCATTCCTGGAAAGAGACAGATCCATCTATCTGCCTGCTAAATTAAAGTGTTGCTCAAAAAGCAGTGTCAGGCAGAGGGAAATGTGAGGTGAATGGAAAGGACAGCGAAGGAGAAAGAAAAGTATTTAGAGATTTAGACTGTTACATTTTGAGTGCACTGCCCTCTGTGTGGGATAAATATATTAATTTGCCTTGTACTTCACAGCTTGCCCTTGTGTTCAGAAAGTTGCAGAGATGTCAGATTTAAAGAGGTGTATGAAGTATAAGGGGTAGAGCAATAGGTGGCAAGTGTGCTGCTGAGATCCATTTCTCTTCCCAGCACAATTCCTTCCAGTCATCTCTGTGCTTTTGAGAACAAAGTGCAATATGAAAACGAATAAAACCACAACCAAAAAAAAATTCCTGCTCTCAAGCAAACATATTTTAAAGCTGATTCCTGCCTCATATTATGTTCACATTTTTCTGTTCTCCTGTCTTCTGCTAAAAAAAAAAATCAGAAAAAATAGATCTTGGCACAAGTGCCTCAAGGGAGAGTGTTCAGAAAGCGCCAGCTCTGTTACCAACATCGACTTTTACGCTTCACTTTGTACTTTAAAATGCCTCTTTCCTCCAGCTGACCTCCCTCTCTGCATAGCACTGTACTCCAAAACCCCTTCCAGCAGAGCAAGAGGTGGAGGAGAGAGAAAAATCAAAAGTTGTGGAGCACTTGGTGTTGGCTCTTGCTGTGGAGTTGAGCAAACTGAGCTCAGGAAGGTGCAGGAGATTCAATGTGAGCAGAAATGGCCCTGGTGAGAGCAGAGAGTCCCAGCCCACAGGACACAGAGCAGTGAAAGTTGTTCTCAGCAGCAGTGGAAGTGATCCCCTTCAGAAGGAGTCATGAAGGTAATTTATTTTTTTTCTGTCTGAAGCAGCAGCAGTTTGCAGCTTCCCACTCTGGTCCAAATGTTTTTGCACCAGGCAGGGTGAGAGTTACAGGTCTGGCTCAGGACATGATGGTGGGTATATATGTGGGGTGGATTTTGGGTGGGTGAGGAAGTGGTTTGGACATCCCTTATCAGGGAACATGTGATCAGAGGATACCAGAAGTCCTGGTATCTTTCCTCAATTGCTGGAGCTGGACAGGTGAGGGGTGGGAGTGGCTGTGCTTTATAAATGTGTGGGGATGTAATGGGGCAGGAGGTCCTGTCCAAGCTCGGGGGGTGTGGCTGGAGAAATGTTTTGGGGATGCAGAATCACAGAATGGGTCAGGCTGGAAGGGACCACAGTGGGGTCATCTGGTGACACCTCTCTGCTCCAGCAGGGTCATCCCAGAGCACAGGGCACGGGCCTGTGTCCAGATGGCTCTGGACTATCTCCAGTGAGAGGGACTCCACCGCCTCTCTGGATGGTCTTTTGCAGTGCTCAGAAAGAAGTTCTTCCTCATGTCCAGGTGGAACTTCCTGGGGTCAGTTCCTGCCCGTTCCTCTTGTCCCATTGCTGGGCCCCACAGAGCAGAGCCTGCTCTGAGCCCTCCCTGCAGACAGGGACAGGGATGAGGTTCCCTCTCAGTTGTCTTTTCTTGGGGCTGAACAGCCCCAGCTCCTTCAGCATTTTTTTATCAGAGGTGCTCCAGTCCCCAGATCATCCTCATCACCCTTCACTGGCCCCATTCCAGGAGCTCCCTGTCTCTCCTGTTCTGAGGAGCCCAGAACTGGACACAGCACCCCAGATGGGCCTCCCCTCCTCACCAGGGCTGAGGAGATTAACACAGGAATTTGGAATTGGGCATTGGAGCTCAGGGAGATTGATATAAAAAAAAAGTATAGTAGCAAANGACCACAGTGGGGTCATCTGGTCACACCTCCCTGCTCCAGCAGGGCCCTCCCAGAGCACAGGGCACAGGACTGTGTCCAGATGGCTCTGGAGTATCTCCAGTGAGAGGGACTCCACAGCCTCTCTGGATGGTCTTTTCCAGTGCTCAGAAATAAGTTCTTCCTCATGTCCAGGTGGAACTTCCTGGGATCAGTTCCTGCCCATTCCTCTTGTCCCATTGCTGGGACCCACAGAGGAGAGCCTGGTCCCTGCTCTGACCCCTCCCTGCAGACAGGGACAGGGATGAGGTTCCCTCTCAGTTGTCTTTTCTTGGGGCTGAACAGCCCCAGCTCCTTCAGCATTTTCTTATCAGAGGTGCTCCAGTCCCCAGATCATCCTCATCACCCTTCACTGGCCCCATTCCAGGAGCTCCCTGTCTCTCCTGTTCTGAGGAGCCCAGAACTGGACACAGCACCCCAGATGGGCCTCCCCTCCTCACCAGGGCTGAGGAGATTAACACAGGAATTTGGAATTGGGCATTGGAGCTCAGGGAGATTGATATAAAAAAAAAGTATAGTAGCAAACTCTTGGTGGGAAATGGGCTGGCTTTTTTTGTTGGTTGGGTTTTTTTCTGTTTTTTGGGTTTTTTGGGGAGTTTTTTTGGGGGGTTTATTTGGGATTTTTTGGTGGGTTTTTTTTTGTTTGTTTGTTTTTGGGTTTTTTGGGGTTTTTTAGGAATTGGAGAACTCGTGGATGGTGTTTGGCTTTGGTGCTTTCGTTGAAATTCATATTGCTGGGGGTGTGGAAATGGTATGGAGTGTAAATTTAGTTCCTTCTCTGTGGGACATGGGAGAAAGAGGTTTGGGACCAGAGGGGTGAAATGTGGGACATAAATAAATCATAATAAGACTGGGTTATTTTTGGGGACAGAAAGGGGTCTGTCTGTGTAATGAGAGGTCCAAAAGATGCTTTTCTGTTTAGAAGGACATGGACTCTGTGGATGAGCCATGTTTGAAGCAGGACTTGTTTGTGAAGTTGCATTTAAATCCTAGGTGAATAAACCCAAAATCATCTTTTCCCACCTGAATGGAATTTCAGGATGGAAAATAAAGCGATGCCAGGAGAAACCCAACTTGTGGGATCCATAAACATCTCTCTTTGAAGCCAAAAGCTATGCCATTGCCTCTGCCAGTGATGGTACCAAAGGAATTCAAATAGAGCAGGAGTTGGCTAAATATTGGATTTCTTTGCATGTTGCTTCACTGTTAGTGGAGTTTGCATCATCTTCAACACCTGTTGTAAACTTAAATAATTGATATTTACGGTGCAATGTTTATTAACATCAGTGTGGAGGTTTATGAAGTCTTTTTACAATGCCTAAAAAGTTCATTTCTAACAAACCTGGCATCCCCATTGCTGCTGTTTTGAAACATTTGTCTTCATATTCTCCATCAAGAAAACCAGTGTGAATCAAACCTTCCTCCAGTTTGCTCTGTGAACTTTGTGGTGGCATTTCCTTCATTGATAACCTGAGATGAAACTGGGGATCAGGATAAGGAATGTGTTTCCTTTGCTGAGCTGCTTCCTCCTGACCCCCCCAGCAGCTGATTCCTGCCAGGGCTGTGCATGAATCCCACGTGTCTGTGCACTGCTGCAGGGCTCTGGGCATTTGTCTGCTGCTTCCTAAAGCCAACTCTCTTGGAGATGATGGAACACCTGGCTCTGCTCTTTGGACTGCAAAAGAATTGCTTGGTCATTGCCTTTCTGTTTAGATTTCCTGCTAGTCCAAGGCTGGGCATTTTTCATGGCTGGATGAGACAGCCTGTTTGCTCCACACTGACAATTCCAGGGGCACAATTGCTGCTAATGCCTTTTCCTTCTCACTTAAATCCTGATGGAGGAACCGGCTTTAGGCACATCACTTAATTTAGGCATACACACAGGAGCATTTGTGCTTTAATGCCCCTAACTAGGAATACACAAATAACCACTGCCAGCTGAAAAGCGTCTTGAGCTGTTTGTTTGCCTTTGATTTCTTGCTCACTTCACAAAATAGCAAAACTCATCGCAGTCGTTTGAGTGAAATGGATTCATTTTTCAATTAAAATTGCCTGGGTTT
Organism: Alaudala cheleensis; assembly: GCA_013398995.1. Lineage (NCBI taxonomy): Eukaryota > Metazoa > Chordata > Aves > Passeriformes > Alaudidae > Alaudala > Alaudala cheleensis. Next base: position 193,768 of record VWYE01022563.1, on the reverse strand, counting down.
AAGCAATGTTGGAGTTTTTGGTGTTTGTTTTTTTTGTTTTTTTTTAATGAAATGTATTTTCTGGGATGAAAATGCCTACATCTCAGAAACTGATGTGATTTGTTCCCTTTTTGCAGATGTTTGCTCTGCGTGCTCTCGCCACTGGAAAAAAAATTTGGTGGCAAGAAAACACATGAACCAGCAAAAACAACTTTTCAAATCAAAATAAAGCCTAAAAAAAAAATCTGCATCTCTCTTCACCAAAACTTTTCATCCTCCAAGTCCTGGCTCTTTTATTAACGATGGTTCCATTGTAATTTCTCAGGGAGAGCTGAAGCAATCGATCATTCATTCACATCAGTGAAGTACCCTTCATCTTTGCTTTGCACAGTGCCCTATGGAGTATTGAATGCATGTTAAATGCTAAAACCAAGGGAGGCAGTGTGGGAAGTGTAATAGACTACATTAATCCACAGTGCCATTTATCTCCTCTCCATTTGTCCCTGTCTTTCCTCCATACATGTGTATGTGTGTGTGCAGGGCACTTTGTGGCACTTTTGTGCACTCTCTAAGCAATATTTGTGATTCTGTGCTGAAACACACAAGCTAATCTCTCCAGGAGCATAAATTATGAGTGAACTTGTTTGAGCAGATACATCAGTCATCGTTTTTATCTTCATGAAGTCCTTGGGATTTGTCATATTTTGGGTTTTGAGTCTGTAGCTTCCGCAATGGGCGTGTTGTTAAGAGGGAGTTTGAATTTGTTGGAGTCCACACTTTGACAGATTTGAGGATGAAACTAAGATATCATCCACATCTCTGCCATTCCAGGAAAAGGGAACTTCTTCATCCTGGAGTCATCAAATGGTTTGGGTTGGAAGGGACCTTAAAGATCACGTAGCTCCAACCCCCCTGCCGTGGGACACCTTCCTCCAGTTTCTAAAACTCTTTTTACAGTGTATATTTTTTCCCTCTGTATTTCTGGACTACAAGCTGGACTCAGAAAGTCTTTAGTTATCCCCATCTCCCCCTGCAAGTTGACTGAACTCCTTCTACAGAGCCCTAAAGGCAGCGACCCTGAGCTTTCCTTGCACGGAAGTGGAATCACCAAATTACAGAAGAGCTTGGGTTGGAAGCGACCCTAAAGATCACCGAGTCCCACCCTGAAAAACCGGGAAAGACAGCTCCAAATCCAAGCTTCAGCGAGGAACTGCAGCAAATCACCGGGAGGAAGGACGGGGTGATAACAACCCTGTGGAGGTTGTGTGCCTCTCAGCTGCTTCCTATCTGTGCTGAGAGATGCTGCGGGGACACATCCCTGTGACCTTTCCCGACAGATGCCGAGCCTCGGTCCCCTCGTTCCGTGCAGGAATGTGAAAGGCACGGCAGAATTAGAAAGCAGGGGCAAAGCAATCGGAGCGGTGACAGTTTCGGTGCCGCTTATCTCGGGTCGCTAAAAGGATTAGCGGGGCAATTCTTACGACTGGGATGAATATTAAGAGCTCACCGAGGGCAGCTGAGGTCCTTGCGCTGGGAAGGGAGGGATCTGTCTGCTTTTTTTTTTGCAGGAATCTGGTGCAGGAGGATGGTTTGCCTCAGCACAAGTGAAGTTGCAAGAATAAGTTAAAAGGAATAAGCAGTTTATCAGCACCTGGAGGAAAAAAAAAATACATTACTATCATGATCAGTAGGCACCAGGGTTCATCAAAACGAAATTGTGGCAAATTAAATTAATTTCTGCCTCTCATAAGCTAAGAGGCTTACTGCATAATGAGGGAGGTGTAACATATCTCAAGTGCTGGCAGGGCGGTTACAAAAGGATTCAAGGGGCTCTCCCGTCAGGAAATAAAGTGAAACTTTTAAAATTAAAACTTCCTTGGGAATAGTAAGGGTGGGAGGAAGAAAAACAACGTGAGAGGTGAGCAATGGCAGTGACATTGTTGAGCTGCTTCCCGTGGGGGTCTTGCGTTGAGAGCTGCCAGCAGTGACTTGACAGATGGAGTCTGGGGTGATGTTGAGCTAATCTGTAGGTGATGCAGGGTTAACAGGGGGGTCTCATAAACTGTTTTGCAGATAATTTCATTGAAAAGCACAAGTCTGAATTGCTGGTAGGGGTTAATGAGTTCCCAGCTGCCTGCAGCTAGTCCTATCCTGCAGGGGAAGCAAGCATTCTCCTTACTTCAGTAATAACTGCTTCTTTATTTATGATTATTTAATTTTAAGAAGCCGTGATAAAAAAGGTATTTAAAAATAGGTATTGAAAAAGCCATGAAATTTTTTGCTAAGGTTTGCAAGTTCTGTGATGAAATTTGTGAGGGCTGCTGACAGAAATCCCTGCCTTTTAATGCAGAGCCATTGAACAACAGAACTGCAGACGGTGTTCCTCTCCAGAGATGGTATTTCACCCGTGGCAGGTGGCTTTGAAATACCTCCTCTCCTTTTCCCACACAGCCACAGACCATCCCCTGAGCTCCTGCAAGAAAAATAGTGCCGTGTCTCCTAATACTTTCAAGTGACAGGCAAATTGGAAATCCATGATGCTTTTATTTTAGAATATTGTGTGGCCTGAAACCTGGAAGTAGCAGTCGGTATTTCTCCTGACTTTTACCCTGCTGGATGATTTACACCTATGCAAAGGGCTTTGCTGACAGATCAGAATTAGAGCTCTCATTTTGCTCTGTTGTAAACTATTCTTCAACATGCACAATTAGGTGTTGAAGAAGAGAAAGTGGAGGGGGAAAAAACGGCTGAGCAAGTCAGTTTGGAGCTGGAATAAGTAGATTTAACTGCTCTTCCTTCGATGACTGTAACAACACAGTAAATACACTTTAGGGCTTGGTGAAAATTAGTGCAACAACTTAGGCCAGGTTGGATGGGGCCCTGAGGGATAAAAGGAGGCTGCACCCTCCAAAACCCTGAGAGAGAAAACCCCGAGGGTGTGCACCCCAGTAGGATCTCTCTTTTATTTGAATAAACTTGCAGAACTCCTCTGTCTCCTTTTCAGCACGTGATTTTTCCTACACCCTGGAGAATGAGGTTCGGGGCTTTCTGTGATCCTGTGAAGTGCAGTGATCTAAGGCAGGAAAAGTTTCCATCCCAGAGATGAGTGTTTCAGCTTCCTGATGATGGGAAGAGGAGGGGCAGACACTGATCTCACTGGTGACCCAAGGGAATGTGTGGAGCTGTGTCAGGGGAGGCTTCGGTCGCATATTAGGAAAAGGTTTTTTCCCCCAAAAGGTCATCCAGCACTGGAACAGGATCCCCAAGGAATGGTCACAGCCCCAAGGCTGCCAGAGCTCAAGGAGCATTTGAACAATGCTCTCAGGGTCAGGGTGGGATTGTTGAGATTTTTCTGTCCTGTCCAAGGAGTTGTGCTTGGATGATTCTCCAACTCAGGATGTTCTCTGATTCTCTGGTTCTGCTGTAGGATCATCCTGGCTGTGTAGGACACACTGTAAGGCTGGGTCACCACTCAAGTGTGAATTCCCTGCATCATTTTGGAGGTGCTGTTGATGGTTGGAGTGGGAGCTTCAGACAAAATTTATTAGAGAAGCTCCCATTGAGTGATGTGGTGCAGAGAGGATTCCTTTGCTTTCTTAACCCCTCAGAGAGGAGCCTGGGGGCAGCTGGATCCAGGCTTATCCCTGGACTTTGTCAACAGTCAAAGTTTTACAGCTTTGTCCCTCAGACTTCACTGGTGGCAAATCAGATATATGTCTATAAAAATGGATTATTTATTATGATGAATGATTAGACAAAAAGAAGTCAATCAGAATTAACTACTACACAGCATAAAAGCTAAAAGTGCTATGATAGTATCAGGTAGGAGAGTGCACTATATCAAAGTAATACTGAAGAAATTATGTTAAAGCTACCAAAGCAATCAATTGTTAGAGTTTGATGTAACTCACCCAGGCCAATGACTGTGGACAAATCTCTTTCACTCAGCCATGAGGGACTTCCTTGGGGCACATCCTTTACCCAAAGGAGGAATCTCCACACACATTCCAAGGAGGAATATGTTAGAAGAACCAAACCTATGGAAAGTGGGCTGGGCTTTGATAGTTTACAGGGGCTGACTGCCAGTCATGTGCCTCCAGGTCATCTCAGCAGCTCATGTGCCAGATCTCTGCCTCACTGTCAGCGTGTTGGTTTGAGGCTGCTGTGGCAGATGAGGTTTAATACAATTTAACACCAAAACCCAGCACGTGGTGCCCCTCTCAGCCCACCACCAACAGCTTGAAAAACAGGGCACTGTGTGAGGTTGTTGACCACATTCCTGTGAAGAACTTCATGCTAGAGATGCCCCACTCCACAAAGAATCTCCATTGGATTTTCTCTGTAGTTAAACAACTTTATTAGGTGGAGAAAGGGGAACGGGATCCTTGGATCCATTCCTGTCCCTGTGGGCAGTGCATGAAGTTTTATCTACGTGTATTTGTGGTTTCTGGGGCCCACCAGTTCCCACAGGCACCAGTCCTTCACAGAATCCATCTGCAAGGCAGGAAAGAGGTGTCCTGGGATGCCAAATCTCCTCTGCATATTTGATGCTCCCTTATGCATTTCTGTCTCCAGCAGCAATGGAATCAATGCAGATGCAGCTGCTCAGCCTACTTCTGCTTAAGCCCCAGATCCTGCCCAAAGTACTCTGATTTTTACCTCTTTTTGGATAAGAAAACTGCTGTAAATATTGCAGCAGCTGTGAAAAAAGGCAAGTTTTTGAGTAAAGCTAAGTGGCTTAACTCTTGCCAATCCTACTCGACCACTCTTAAGTGCAGAAAGTTGCTGTGCAGTTGCCCTGTGCTGAAGGGGATTCTGAATCCAGTGATGTTCAAACCACTGCAGCAAAGGTGTCTTTGATCTGTACCTGAAAAACTCGTTATTGCTCTGTCATTAGGGATCAGGAGAAAATAAAATAAGCTGTGTCTTGTTTTATGAGTGGAAAAGGCATTTCCTGCTGGAGCTGGGAAGCAAAGCTCTTTGGGATTATTGTGAGTATCATCAGGCAGGGTGAGGCAGAGTGAATTCCTTCCCTTGCTGGTGTTTGCTGTTGCACTTGGGGTCTGATTGTTTTTCTGCTGCTTTGGTCACTCATCAAGTGTCCCGAGGAAGCAGCAGAGGCAGGGGCAGTTCAGCTCCCCCCTGGTGTCCCTGCAGATGAGGGGAGCAGCACATCTGCCTCTTTGCAGTGCTCCTCTTCGAGCTGGATAAATAAATTAATGAGAGAAGATCGTTCAAAGGACAAACTGTGAGCAGCTGGGGATCAGGGATTGGTTGGGCTGTGCTCCTCCACGGGGAGCTCACAGGGAGCAGTTTGGCATCTCCTGGATTATTCAGTGTTTGTACATGCAGGAGTGCTCAGCCAGAGATGTTACTCCTCCTAAGAGATCCCCTCTCTGGTTTTTTACCTTTCCAGGGTTTTTTTTCCAGAGCAGAGCTGCAGACAGGTGAATCTTTCTCTATATTTGTGTTTAGGCAGCTCCACAGATGGAGCATTAACTTCCTGCTGGGTGGAGAACTCTTCTGAGAAGGAAATTTTATTCATCAGAGACCCCTCTTTAATTAACTTCCACGCTTCCATGGGGAATGGAATATAAAGACAGATAATAATACTAATAATACTGTTAATACTGCTAATAAAAACAACAACAAAAACAACAGCAACATGTATTTTTACCATTGCAAATTAAAAAAAAAATACTGCAGGAAGCAGTGTTTTGAGAGGGCTTTTTTTTAAAATTAAGATCTTAATAGCATTTAATGTAAATTAAATATAATCATTGTCTAATTCCTGAGTGCATCTCTGAGACTGAAGAATAATAAGTTAATTGAGCTGACAGCATAGTGGGAAGTGCCAAAATCAAGCACCAGCATGTTGGTTAAAGTGTATTTTGAATTAAGAGGTGGAAGGCAGAACTTTCATTTTTTTTGTACTCTTGCTCCCAGTTATTTTGCAGCAGAGTAAAATTTGTGCCCAGCACGAATTTATTACATAAGATACCTAACATAAAATTTACATTACAATGCAAATAAAGAAGGCTTTATTTAACTTTAGAGACTGGGGAGGATCAGATGCAAGAGCCTAACAAGCCATTTTACTTTGGGGATGGGGAATTACTGATATGCAAATCCCTGAGTTGATCTTTGGGCAGATAATTTAATGAGGTCTGAAAAAGGGATGTCAACTCCAGCATCTTGCTTTCCATTAAGAGGAATTAGATTTCAGTTTGAGATTGGAATCTGCTGCTTATAGAATTCATGCATTTGGTGGCAAGATATGCTTGATTAAGAGATTGGGGATCAGGCTGACTGTGCACTCCTCAGTGTTAGTAGTGTGACAGGATTCAATTCCCAGCTCCCTCTCTTGAGCTGGCAGTGTGGAATACCTGTCTGGGATAGATAGGACCTCTTCCATCTCAAATTAAAAGTGATATGATTGCTCAGATGGTGTGGTGACTCAGTAAGTGAAGTGCATTTTGATAAATGAACACAGAAATTGTATCTCAATTTAAATAAACAGAGGTTATAACTCATTATTGGATCTGGTTTTGCCTTCATTTGGGATTAGTTCTCCTTCTTTCATAGTGCCAAAGGTGTCCTTGCCTTCTGTGTGAGTGTTCAGCCCTTGGCACACATCTGAAATCCTGCTCTGCAGCTGAGAGATTTTGTGTTCATGGTGTACTGAGCTTTCATTTGTGGGTACCTTGTATGAACTCAAGTGTAATTTTATTTACTGGGAGGGTGGTGAGGCCCTGGCACAGGTTGGTCAGAGAAGCTGTGGCTGCTCCATCCCTTGAAGTGTCCAAGGCCAGGTTGGATGGGGCTTGGAGCAACCTGGAATAGTGGAAGGTGTCCCTGCCCGTGCCAGGGGGCTGGAATTGGATGATCTTGGAGGTCCTTTCCATCCCAGGCCATCCCATGATTCCCTGATCCTGGACAGCTTTCCCAGCTGAGCTGTTTGCACAAAAACATTGAAGTGGGGGAAAAACTGCCAAACTTTGGATGAAGACCTCCACAAGAGAGGTCTCAATGTGTTTGTAGTTAAAGTTGCGTTTGGTGAAAGCTGTTTGGGGACTGGCCTTGATCTTCAAAGGAGGTGCTGGAAGAGTTGACCCAAAACGGTGCTCTCCATCAGAACTGAGAGAGAGGAAGGAAGCAGCTGAAGAGTCAGGACAAGCCATGGGTCTTCAGGACTGAGGGACCATAAATAGATGTTTTGACAGTTTTTAATCAAAGAACCTCCATTCACTTCAAATCTCACCACTCTTAAAAAAATAAATAAAAAGCACTGACAAATGATTTTTTTTTCAATAGAGCTGTGGCTCTTGCTCATATGTGTCCTCTAAGGGAGAAAAAACATCATTTTCTTCAGGTCTTTTCCAAGTATTTATTGAGTTTTTGAATGAAACCTCATGGAAAACCACTTCTTTCTGACTAAAAGCATATGAAGTGCTCTCTGGAGAAGCTGGGAGTGCTCTGTTGACCTTAGAAAGCTTGAGAACTACTGGACTGAGCTAACAAATACCTTTGGGAAGCATTTATGTCTCTTCCCCTTCGTTTGAATGGTCCCAGAGAGCAAGGCCAGCAACCAGTGCTTACAAGGAGTAATGGTGCTGGAATTTGGGGTGTAAAAGGGAGGGACACTGGAGGAGAGGCTGGTTTGGCTCCATTCCCTCCTGTTTCAGTGCTGGTAAAGCAGCTCTGCACCTCCACATCCCCCTGGAAATACGGTGTCATTAAGGGGTGGATGATCAGGGTAAGTAAATTTGTCCTGCTCAATTTCAGATTTCTCTCCTGAGTCAGATATTTTCCTGGGCAAGCCATCAGGCAGCTCCCCAACCTCCTTTTGCTGTACAACCCTTCTCTGAAAATGTTCAATGCCAGACATCTGCGATGGCCTTTTCCCTCTCCACCCCCTGTTTTCACCCTGTCACTCCCCTCTGAATGGCCCCCAGGCTTTGTCTTCGTGCTGACAGCAGGAAGAATATTTTGGGCACCTCCTTCCCAGCATTTCCTTCTGGCTTCCATTGCTGGTGAGCACCCAGGGCTCCTGTGGCCCTCCCGTGCCTCTGTGTGCTGCTGCTGTTGTGTTGTCTCAATTGCTCTGCAGCTTGATAGATTTCTCCAAGTGCCTCATTATGCAATTAATTTCAATTGCAATTCCCATCATCTCTTCTCTTCTGCAGGCATGCCACCCAGCAGGAGACTAATAAAACCATCACGACTAGCACCAAAGCCATCAAGCAGCTGTCTGAGGTTGTCAGAGGCTCATCCAGGGTATGTGTCAGTCAAGATGCTGTTGGGGGGAGAATGATGGGTCTTGTGGAAGGAGGAATGATGCAAATGAGCAGTGGCAGTGGGTGCTTTAAAGCTTTTAACCTCTATGTCCTGCCATGACTTCCTTTTCTCCCAAAACAAGTGTAGTTTTCACTTATAAATGACCCAGGGGGAAACAGCTGCAGACACCAGCTCTGCTCCCAAAACTGTGGAACTGGAAATCAAGAACTCAGCAACAAAGCCTTTGGCCAGTTCACAATTATTTCAGGGTCTCAGTTTGGGTGAAAATCTTGCAGAAATAATCTGGCTTCACGTGAGTTTGGCAATGGTTAAAGACTCAGTTGTGGGTGCACGGGGTGCAGGTGAGATTGGGAGTGTCTGGAAAGTGTCTGGAAAGGCCAAAGCCATGGAATATATGTGGATATGACACTGATTCAGTGCTGTGTGCTAGTGCAAAGGCAGCTTTGGGGATAGATAAATACACGCTATGGCCAGACCAGAGCAGGATTTTAAATTAGAATTTACCCCACTCTGAATTCCAGTTTACCCCAGAAAATCCCATCTGCTTTGTGTGCAGACTGGGCTGTCATCTGAAGGTTCAAGTCATATGAGCATCAATGTCACAGGGTGTGAATGATCCCCATCCCACTGTCCCCAGTGCAAAGATTGGGCAAGCAGAAGGTTTTTGTCCTTCCAACAATGATTTTATGCCCCGGATGCCACTGCTGGCTTTGGCCCATGATGTGCATCGTGGGCAAGGAGACAAACAAACTGTGGGGACCAGATTCCAGCTGGTGTGATAGTTAAAGGAGAATTTTCACCCACACAACATTCAGCACCTGAAATGAAAATAAGGACAATTCTACTTGATTTCTGTTCCACTCTTGCTTCCAGCACCCATGTAGTTTCTAAGTCAGGAACTTTCCTGAGTTCATGTTTTATTCTCACTCACTCCCTGCCATTTTCCAAACTCCTGTATTACTTCCAACTCTGCTCTCACTGCCCTTCCACCTAGAAATAAGACTGCTCTAAACACACAGCTCATCTCTGACCAAGTGGTTTTTACAGCCTGGATTTATGGCACTTGCCAACAGGCAGCTGAGATAAGGATTTAAAACCTGGATCACCCGAGGCTGCCTTGGTAACCTGTGAAGGACCATGTCCAGTTCATGTGCCTGCCTAAAAAAAAATTGAATGGGTGATGGTCTACTCCAGAGGATGGGGAGGGAGTGTTTCTACATGTAGACATTAAGATTAATACAAGAATAATTTTTAATATATTGCTTTGGCTAGCGGTGGATGGAAAGGACTTTTTGTTTGTTTTTGGTTTTCTTGCATAATTACATTTGAGCTTGATGAAACAGAAGATGCTGCCTTGGAGATATGGAGATCTGGGTGCTTTTTTTGTTTGTTTGTGGGTTTTTTTGTTTTGTTTTGTTTGTTTGTTTGTGCTGATCTCCAGGCTCTGTTTTGTGACATAAATTGGGTCCAAAGGGGAATCAGCCACGCTCACATTAAACCCAGTTACAGTGTCACACAAGAATGTCATTATTTGCCCTTGAAGCCCACGGGGGCTCTCAGGAGAAGAGGTTTAACTGTCATGGGGAGAAAAATGCAAAGTTAAAGGGAAAATGTTTAAGAGCTGAAGGAAACAGATGCAGAAACAATTTCAGTAATACAAGGAATCAACTTACTGCTCTCTATTAAATTGCATAATAACTTTTTTCTGCTCACTGGTCAAGTAATTTACCTTTTTTTTTTTCTTAACTGTTCTAACAGTGGAGTTTTAGTAATTAAATGTACAAATTTTGATAAAAGCCTGTAGCCCCTGTCCCTTACATAGAATTAATTGTTCTGGTGGATATTGGCTGCTGGTCAGTGAGTCCCTCTTGAGAATCTGGGTAGCACTGCAAATTCTCCTCCCATAAATTTACTCACAGCATGAAAAGCCTTACAGAGCTTTATAGTTAGTCCTCACCCATCCATTTCTCTATGGATTGCTTTGCATGCACACACAGAAAAAAAAAACAAAAAAAAGCTTTTTTTTCCCCTTTCTTGCTTATTTTCCACCAGTAATGTGCTGCCAACGAGATGCAATATGGGACTTTCCCTGACTTCCCATAAATCTCCAAGTGCTGCTGGAGATATTGGAGTCAGGATGCCCAGCTGAGCAAATTGATGGCATTGCAGGAGCAAAGATGCTGCTCTAAGTGGATCAGTGTGCTACAAGGCAGGAGACTGATGGAAAATGGCTCTTTTAGGGATTCATTCCAAACTAAGCCCAAAGGATGTAAACAGAGAGGTAGATCTGGAATTCCATTTTTTTGGTAAGGGTGAGTGCTGGAGCATAAGATCAGCTCTCCAGGGTGTCAGTCTTAGCTTATTTTGCATGTGGAACAAACATAAGGTTTATGGACCTTTATCTGTGGAATGGGGATAATGATACTTGCCCTGCTCTAAAAATGGTTTTAAATCTTCAGATGAAGAACTGGGATATTGTTCTGTGTGTGAAAATGCTGCCAATAAAATTAAAAATGTTTACCCCATCCTCTCCAAAATCTAATTTTGTAATCCCAAGCAGTTTTCTGAAACAGCTGAAATGGCTGGGAAGTGAACATTTCTGCTCTGTAGCTTTATTGTGGATTGGGTTTTGTTTTCCTCTTGTGTTTTTCATGGTGACAGCCCACTTCCTTGCAGCATTTCCCTCTGTAAGATCTGGATGTGTGAGCTCCTGCACATGTGAAATCTGAAATCCAGGGTGCAGAACAGTTCCAGAAGAACTGTTTGGGTTTGGTCGTTCCCTCTGAGAGCAGAGATTGGGAATCATGTTGGGTACTTACATCAGACTGTGTCCTTCCTTCCAAGAACAGGTTTTATTTATAAAACATGGATTGAAATCTTACTGGAGCAAGCTTCAGGCATAAAGACTGTGACATTTGGGTTCATGTCCTGGAAAACATGAAAATGAGCTGGTTTCTGACAGTCAGACCAAGGAGAGGGGATGTGTTGGCTGGTTGACTTCTCAAGTCCTGTAGCTCTCCCAAATGAGGTGATCAACTCTATCATGATTTATCATCTGAAAAAAAAGAACTTTCTATAGAAAGATCCCTTCAGTTATTTTCTCCAATGGTATCTTGAATATCCAAAGTGGCATTTTTTGATTTAACTTGGCCTGAAAGACCAAAGCATCCCATTTCCTAAAATAAAACTCTGTTGGTATCCTGGCAGCCCCAGTGGAACTGATTCTCTTGGGCCACCATTTGTGCCCACCTGATTTATTTGGTGTCTCCCACCAGGACAATTCCCCATGGTTGCAGACAGAGCCTGGCACTGGATTTCTCTCTCACAGACCTGCTAATCAGTCTTTTTTTTTTTTTTCCCAAAACAGCAAGAAAGGCTTCAGCTGGACAGGCTGAAGAACCAGCTGTCAGATGCCATCCAGAGATACGGAGCTGTGCAGAAAGTGAGTGTCTCTCTGGCTTCCCCTCTCCCATCTGTGAATCTGGGGATGAGTTTGGTGTGAGTGTAATTCTTGGGAGCCTGGGGCATCTCCACAGGGCTGCTCATCGATGGTTTCCTCCCTCTTTTCTTCCTTTGTCAGCCAAGCAATCAGAGTGTGACAGAATTAAGGAAAAACTTTTTAAGGTTATCAAATCCAACCATCAACACAGCACCACCTGAACCATGTCCTTAAGGCCATATCCACACCTTTACTGGACTCCTGCAGGGATGGTGTCTCCACCACTTCCCTGGGCAGCCTGTTCCAGTGCTTGACAAGCTTTTCTCTGCAGAAATCTTCCCAAATATCCAATCTAAACCTCCCCTGGGGCAGCTTGAGGCCATTTCCTCTTGTCCTGTCCCTTTTTCCCTGGGGAGAAGACATTGACCATCACCTGGCTGCACCCTCCTGTCAGGGAGATGTAGAGAGAGAGGCTTCCCTTGAGCCTCCTTTTCTCCAGGCTGAGCCTCCCCAGCTCCCTCAGCTGCTCCTGGTGCTCCAGACCCTTCCCCAGCTCTTTTCTCTCCTCTGGACATGCTCCAGCCCCTCAATGTCCTTCTTGTTGTGAGTGGTCCAAAACTGACCCCAGTGCTGAGTTCAAGGGGAAATATTTCCTCTGTCTTACCCATGACATTATTTTGGGGTGCCTCCACACTCAGGGGAGAAGGAGAGGTTGTTGCACAGTTCACCTTTTCTGCTTGCAGAAAATGTGCAGGCAGCACTGATAAATCAAATGTTACCCCACCTTCTGGCTCTGCTTTGCTGTTTGACTGTGCCAGAAAGTTTCCAGGTTGGGATCTGTCACCAAGACCAAGCTGTTTAATAAAACCAACAAAGCCTGAACTCCAGTCCCTTCATTTTGCTTCTTGCTCACCCAGCTTTACCCTGGGGAGGCTCTGCTGATGAGCAGATTTGCTTTGCTTTTAAACACTGCAGTAATGACTTAAATTTAGCATCCCCAAACTGCTTCCCTCCCTGGCAGTGCAGGTGAAGGAGATGCATCTGGGTTAATCAAAACACAACCTGGACAAACTCTGGTGGCTTTCGTAGATCACTTTAATGAGCCCGACGCACGCCTGCAACAATGGGAAGGATTTATTGTAATTACAGAGGTGTAATGAAATTTGGCTGGCAACATGCACTTAATAACGTGCCTCTATTAGAAACACTCTGGGCTGATTGATTTCCCAGCACTTGCTGCCTGTGCCTTGAAAAAAAAAAAAGAAATAAATAAATAGATGCAGGTAAAATTGCAGTTCAACAGCGTGTCTGTGGTGTAATAGGATTGCACGGCCTCTAGTGCTGCCTCATGCTGTAAATTGTTTGCCTGTCCTATTCAACAAACTGAGTGTGGGGGTCTTTAAATGAAGTTATTTTATGTGTTAAATGAGAAGCTGGGATGATTTGGGTAGAGAGCTCCACCCTCACACAGACACACACACATCTTTTTGATGCTTTTTCTCCCCTAATGTTCATGAGCACAGTCCATCTGAACTGTGTGTCTAGGCTGGATTTCTTTTCTTTTTAAAAACTGTCATCGATTGAGGAGTGCCAAAATTAACCACTGCAGCTTGTGAATGCCCGGCTGCACGAGGAAAACAATCTGAGTGATAAATTGCTACTTATCCACGTCCTAGCTGTCATTCCTTAAATGCCTGCTTCACTTTTGATAACCTTGTCATTCTGGAAGCTTTGAAGACTTTTAATGCCTGCAAGACTGAACTTTTCAATGCTTTTATAATCCCTCATTTTTTTTTTTTTCTTAAGAGTAAGAGCTTTCTCTATGTCCTTTCCTTTAGAAAGCAGAAGAAAATAGCTTCATATGACTCCTTCCCTAAATATTTGGACTCAATTTTCTCAGACATTTTCTCTCTGACTTCTTTTTTTTTTTCCCTTTTAACAGAAAATAGCAGAGAAATCCAAAGCTTTGCTTCCTACTGGGCAGAGAAACACCAAACAGGTAAATGCACATGTGTCTCTGTGTTTGGAAGTAAGTGCAGTGCTAAAAAAAGCTGTTTTCTAACCCCACCAATGGTGCTGAAGAGCCTGGAGCTCCTCCACTGCCTGCACTGAAGCCAGTGAGGTGTTTTTACAATAGAGATGTGTGACATCTTTGGAGGTGGAAGATAACAGGACTGGGGGGAAAAAAAGACTTATATAAGACCTGTTTAATTATTCTCTGCTTTTCTGTCCTCGTGGGGCCATTTTTCCATTCTTGATGGGAGTTTTGTCTGCTATGAAATATGTCAGAAAGCACTCCTACACCCCCTTTTCCTGGAAGCTGGGCTTGTAGGCGCAGTGAAATCACTTTCCAAGGACAATTTCATAGAAGAAATGAAGAAGAATTTGTATCAAACCTGTCCCCGCTTTTAAGAGGAATTATGTATTCTGCTTTCTTTGGCTCCATTGCACTGTGGTGAATTATTATATACATATGCAAATTGAGCCTTTTTCTTCTTTTTTTTAGCCCATATTAGGAAATTTTTCAATGAATAAATACTATATAGAATCAGAGTATATATATTTATTTTATGATTTGTGTACATATATTTGTATATACTCTGATTTCTCCATAATAGGATGCACATATTCAGTTTCCTGTGTACATGCATGTGAATATATCTATGAAATTAATTAGATGCATGTGAACATATGCAAATTATTAAGACTATAAAGATTTCTCTGTGTAAGTGTATATATATATATATATATACAGAAAAATGTGTAGTCTTTCATAAATAGTAATTCAAAATATTATAGATTTAATATCTGCAAGTGTGTTTAAGAAATATCCACAGATTTCCAAAGGAGTTTTGATGCCAGGAGGTCCTTTGGCTGAAGTAAGGGTCCAACAGGGATTGGGTTGGCCTCTTAAATCCTACATGCTAAGAAACTTGTAGGCATTTGAGCTGATACTGTGCCACCAAAACCCAGAACTCTATGTCTAATTTCAGGGATTATTTCTGATATTTTTGATACTTTTTATCATTTAAAGGACAGTCAGCAGGTTTTCTGCTTTCCTAATGACTTTTCCTCCCTTGTGCTGCCTGGTTTTCTACAACTTCCTTAATGTATATAAGAAATAGCTGTGCTTTGTAACTTTGAATTGATGATTCTCTGGGAAAAAAAAGAGTGGAATGGTGCCACTGAAGAGCCCAACATTAGTGCAGATCAATGGAGCAAAGCTTTAATATTAACTGAGTTTCAAGCAATTACAATCCTGCCCTGGACTTTGTTGCTTGGTTGGTTTAGGTGTCAGTGAAATGGAATTAAGGTGCCAAAGGGCTGATGAATTCCTTTATCCAGAGTGAGGGTTTCCACTGTCACCTTTTGGAGAGATTGTGCACAGATGTTAATTTTCATCTCAGTGTGTATAAAAATTAACAGCCTGTTTTTGTCCACCAGCTGGTGATCCGTGTTGGACAGGGGCATAAATAACATATCCTTTATCATGGTCAAATCCCACAGACATCAAATGTTTATTGGGTCATTTTGTGCAAATTGATCTGTATTGCATCACTTCCTGGGCTTTTACCCAAATTTTGTTTGACTGCAGTTGGTGGAGTGGGTTGCAGGGAAGGGAAGAGCTCTGTTCTTGCCTGGGCTGCCCTGTGGGGGCATGGCCATGGCTGCTCCATGGGATGTGGGACACTGCTGGCCATTAACCAGTGCAAATAGAATGAAGAGTGCTAATTATTGGGAATTATTGGCACTGGGAGCAAGACCTGCATGAAACCAGCTTTTTTTGGTGGGTTGAAATTGCTTGATGACTCCAAAATCAGCTTTCTTTGGAAGTAAGCAGAGTTTTAATGTGGGAAAAAATAGGATGTCAGACAAAAATGCACAAATCTTGAAGTGAGTGATGGTGAGGTTGGAGCAAAAGGAGGCTGGAGGAAGAATGGGACAGAGACAACCCCCTTTGCCTTGAACCAGGTAGGAATCCAACCACTGGGAGGCTGCAGCAGGATCAGTTTGGTGTGGGTCAGGCAGAATCAGCAGAAATTGGGTTCAACTGGATCAGCTCAGGTCGCTCCTCCTTGTAGCTGTCATTTGCAGGGGAGGTGAAGTGGTTTTGGTGGATTATGAAAAAGGAGGTGGTGGAATGTCCTGGGTGAGAGGGTTCTGACTCTGAAATAGGCTTGGTCACACCCAAGAGCAAATCTTCTTCATGCAGTGACACTTGCTTGGGTTGGGGACACGCAATCCTTCATGCAAGAAAAGGATGAAAATTAATTCACATCTGCTTCAGCTTCCCTGTGCATTTGGAGCTTTGCAGGGCTTCTCTTCTTCCTCCCTCAAGCAGAGAAAGGAGGAAAATTAAAGGTGTAAAACCTGCTGAAGGCAATGCAGTGGTGTGGTTAGTTTTAACTTATTATTATTATTTTCCCAGCAGCAGAATTGGCCAGGACATACAAATTTATGGTTCCCACAGGAACTGTAACCTGACCACTGTGCGAATATATGAAGGCATTAAAGTTAACACCCTATAGAGTAATGCAAAATACTACATATGTTCAGGAGACCCTGATTTATGGGCCTTGTGAAGCTGCACAGTGACTTGGTGCAGATCCAGCCTCGATTCAAACACTACTTGCCTGCAGGGCTTTGTTCTCTTTTATTTATGCTTTAATTTATTGCAGCAAATTTGTGAGAGGTCTGAAGAACACTTGTTGTTCTGGATGCCTGTCCCCACACTTCCCTCCCACTGGTGAGTGGGAAAGGTGAGATGATGCCCTAATAATTTCCCTTTAGGGATTAATTGATTCCCCAGACCCATGTAACAGGTAAAAATTGCCATAGGAAGCCTTGGGAAAAGTAGTTTCCTGCCTGTTTTGGTTTTGTTGTAAGTACTCTTTAATTGAGTTTATTTGTTTATAAGGGCAAAATAAAGGCATTGATCCAAAACTCCTTGGAGCCTGAAGTTATATAAATTCTTAATCAAATATGTGTTTGTAGGAATGTGTTTGTGGATAGACAAATCAATGGAGTTCTGTAGGAGAATATATTGAAAGACACAACTTTTTACTACACCAGATGATCACTGTTGAACGTGCCTTGTGGCAACAATTAAAAAAAAGGAAAAAAGCCCTTTCCCTTGAATCTGTGAAAGTAACTTTAAGTCTTCACCCACTGGCCAAAATGAGACTTCCAAAAGCTCCTTAAGGGGGATTTTGGAAGGCAGTTTCCAGTTCATGGGAATTACTGGTGCAGCCTACAGCAGAGAAAGGATTTGGGGATACGGTTGCTTCTGCTCCTGATTATTTTTGGGGGAAATGGGCTTCAAATCTCACTTCTCCCCCTGAGCAGATGCACCAGGGTGCAAACTTCACCTCCCAGGCAGAGGAGTGGGAGTATTTCAGGTGGCCCCTGGAGCCTGGGACAGTGGCCAGTGGCAGGAGAGGCTGGACACTGACCAATGTGTCCTCCAGGGTGAAATCCAACCCACAGTGCTACAACTGGATATGACGTGATAATGTTCTAATAGTGCAGAATAAATTATCCATAATATTAAAATAATTAATGGTAGACTGTGGAAAATCCACAACAGAGCAAATCATGTCTCTGAGCACAGGAGATGAAAAGAATCCTTCTTTTAAATTTTTTTTTTATAATTATTGTGCATCCAACATCATCTGCATCTGATAGAAAGAGTCTGGATTTGTGCCCATGGTTGAATGAGTTCAAGTGATGGGGCTTGGAGCAACCTGGAATTGTGGGAGGTGGCCCTGCCCATGGCAGGGGGTTGGACAAGAAGATTTTTAAGATCCCTTCCAACCCAAACCATTCTATAATTCTCTGCAATTCTCTCTTCTCCACCATTGGGGAGGAAAGTGGGTTTTTCTCACCGTGCAGACTTTGTGGGTGGTTCCCCCAAGGGAGTGGGAGAAGGGGAAGCACAGATCTATTTTAGCTGGGGAATAAGTTTTTATCTAAAACCACAGCAAAAATCTGAACAGACTTTTATGTTTTTTGAGCAAACTTTCGTAGCAATATTTAGAAATTAAAATTACAGTAATTGTCATGGTGTAATGGCATCCCTCTTCATTTCCTGCTGCTCACAGGGAGAGGAAAGGATAATTACTGCTCTGGAACATGGCAATTGCCAAAAAGATGCCTTTGTTTCTTATTCTATGGGCCTATTTGACCTATCTCTCAAAGGTCAGTAAATTACATTTCTTAGGAGCACAAAGATGGGTAATAAATGTCTATTTGCATATACAATTTTTTTTTTTCCTCCTGACTGAATCAGTTTATTCTTGCTTTAAATGGCCTCCCCCCCCCCCAGGAAGCATCATTTCTCCCTTTCTTCCTGTGTTTATGAAATTGTTCTTTTGATGTGATTAGAAGTAAAATTCTCATTTTGGGGGCAGCGAGATCCAGTCCTTGGCTTTATGGAAGAATAACTTTTTTTGGCAGTAATGTCTGCATAAACTGCATGGATGCATGTGAGTGTGCAATGACTTTGGTTATTTGGGCTTCTATTTTTACCCAGGCCATGGTAGGTGTTGTAAAAGCTCAGCTACAAGTCTGTGCCACCCTGAGGATCTTATGGGCTAAACCAACACCAACAGTTTATTTTGAACAATAATTAATGATGAGCTTTTTGAACAATAATTAATTATGAGCTTTTAATGTAGTAAATACTCCTCATGCTGCTCATGTTTGAAACCAGCTTCTGAATTTGTTGAGAGGACGTGGTGTGTATTTCCCTGAAATGCAAAATCTAATTTCTCACAATCAAAATACAGCTTTTTGCCCTGACAAATGGAGCTTTACATTTACATATTTGTCTTATTGACTCTACCATCTTATCTCAGAACTCATCCCAGTTCCTAATGTTCCAGTCTGGCTGCTGCATCTCAGGAAATCAAGCCTTGGCTTTGGTGATAATTTATCTTCCATATGTGGTGGCAATTGCTGTGTCTCTTCAAGGTCGTTTGGGATGCAGCTACTTCTGTTAAAAAGTGTTATTTCAATAATGTCAACTTTGTTTTAAATGGCTGTGCATCCATTAAAAGCCATATTGTAATCAGCCCACTCCCCTGTTCCTGGGGTTGTCAATACGCAGCATTTAAATCACAGTTATTTTTTTCTTGACTTTACTCAAGTGTGGGCTTTTGTTTGATTTTAAAGGGTTTGGGGTTTTTTTTTAAGGCAGCCATTAAAGCAATTTTCTTAGGGAAAATTTAAATATTTCTCTTTTCTTTTTCTGCCTCTTTGGGGGTAGAGAAATAGATTCTCATAAAGGGATTTAATAAGTGGATGGAAATAGATTCACACCTAATCTTTTAATTTGTTCCCTGTATTTTCAAGGGAGGTGGAATCTATTCTGAATGTCCCAAAGTACTCTTGCTCTGCTGCCAGCGTGTCTGGGAAGGGAAGGTCTTTTCTTCTCAGCGTGCCCACGTTCTTGAAAAAAAATAAAAAATTCCAGTGGACTTTGTAGGCACAGAACTTCCCTAAGTACCCATTAAACTCCCCCTTTGTCAGGGAGGCAACTGCAAAACTTAAAATGAAGAATCCTGCAGCAGAGCCCTTGGGAAAACCCCCGGATTCCAGATGCTGCTGGTGGTTTTATGGGACACCAGGAATGCTGTGGGCACCTCAAATACTCCTGTAGCTTTAATGGCAGGAGTTGTCAAAAGCTGGAGTGATGAGCTTCCTGTAACATCCCGATCTCCTTATCCTGCAGGAGAAGAAAAGTGAGAAAAGACCAAACCTATTTATGAAAGGGATGTGTATCATCAGGTTTGGGGGAAACTTGCCTTTTCCCAAATTGCCCAAACAGCTTGAACACTGTGGATTTTCCTTGGCAGCCCTCTACTGAGTGCCTTGCAAGGGACCAGCCCACTTTGGCTGAGTCTGCTGATGGAACCAGAAACTGCAGGTTTCACCATCAGCACCCAGGCAAAGAGCTGAGTTTCCACTAGCTGGGTTTTGGTCAGTTAAGGGTTTTTTGGGGGTTTTTTTTCAGTTTGTTTGTTCCCTTGTGTGTTTTTCTTTTTTTTTCTTTTTTTTTTTTAATTAAAAAAAAATTCCCTTTTGTTTGAGTGAGACAGGACAGAGGTTTCTGTGTGGGCAGAGGATGAAAGCAAGGATGGGGGTTCATTTTTATGAAGCCTCCTCCAGAGCAGCCCTGCTGGCTCCTCTACCCTACTCTGAGTCACTGCTGGAGCCTCAGACCGAGGGGTTGTTTTGTCTGGAACGTGCCAGCCTCACCCCCAGCCCTGCAAACACTTGTTTTTATGCTCCCAAACCCTGGGAGAGCCTTTCCTGTCACCCCAGACCCTGCGGGGAGGGCTGTGCCTGAGGAGTGGTGACACCAGAGGCGTTTGAGGCCAGGGGATAAAACACGGCCATGAACCAGCCTTGCTAATGGGAGAGAGCACTTTGACAGGGAAAAAAATCCATATTGTGCCCAGAGGCTGGGACAGATCACTCAGCTGGTGCCCACATGATTGTTCTTCCACAGCCAGAGACAGCTCTGTAAATGTTTTCTCCCCACTGCTTGTGGTGGCTGCCTGGGTGGTGGCTGTGCTTCTGTCTCCTGGAATCACAGAATGGTTTGGGTTGGAAGAAACATTAAAAACCATCTGTTTAAAACCTCTCCCGTGGGCAAAAACACCTTCCACTATCCCAGGTTGCTCCAAGCCCTGTCCAAGCTGGCCTAGAACACTTCCAGGGATGGGGAAGCCACAGCTTCTCTGGGCAACCTGTGCCAGGGCCTCACCACCCTCACAAGGAGGAATTTCTTCCAAATATCCAGTGTAAATCTCCCCCACTTCAGCTTAAATCTATTCCCTCTTGTCCTGTCACTCTGTGCCCTTGCAAACAATCCTTCTCCAGCCTTTCTACCCCTTAAGTACTGTCAGCCCCTAAATTAAAAAAATACAGCAAATTCACATGTTCCTGCCACATCAGGCTCATTCATGGAGGGGGTCACTGCACCCATGTAGATGAGAAATTAAATGAGATCCAGACATGGTCTCAAGGAATTCTAGATCCTCTTTCCTCCTGAGTGTTGCTTTTCACCCAGGGAGTGTGGGCAGTTCATGGTTCCAGTCAGCACTGCTGGCACGGATTTGTACACCTATAAATATATACGTGTATCTGCAGATATCTGCATCAATATCAATAAATACAAATAAAATTGAAATGTAACTGTAAATGCAGCAGCAGCTGGATGGACACTCACCTTGCTCAGAGAGCTTTGTCCTTGCATGCAGCTTTTCTGGGCAGTGAGGGTCACCTCTGGCAGCTCTGTCAGATCTGTGTGACAGCACTTGGAGAGGAGAGCAAACACAGGCCAAGATCCCAGAGCTGATGGAATGCAGGCTGGCTCTGCAGGACGTGTGTGTGGCCACAATAATTATTAAAAACTGAATTAAAAGCCTGAATTTTGTTCACTTTATGGGCTTGACTCCCCTGTATATGACTTTTAAATTATTTTTTTTTCAAAGCATAATTATACAGTGAGTGTTTCTGCCCAGTGGAAGTGGTTTCTGCTGCTCCTACAACCTCATCCATCTCCCCTCCTTCAACCCCACTTTCCCTAAGCTGCACTGCAAGAGTCTGAATTGACTTTTGCCCCGGCAGGGATCACATGCAGCAAGTGCAGTAACAAATGTGAAACCTCACTGAGTGTGTCACCTTGCTCCAAAGTGAATGCAGTGTTATTTAATACATTTGAACCCCCTGTGGAGATGAATTATTGAAAGGAAGGAAATTGTATTCTCCTAAACCCACTTTGATGGCTGCATTTATCACCTGATTAAGTGGAGACAGCAAGGGTATTTTCCCACAAAAAAAAAAAAAAAAAGTGTTTGGAAATATATTAACCCTTTCTGCACCAGGGTGAAGACAAAAATGATATTTATTGACCTTTCTAGGGCACATCTTATTTGTTTTCAAGGACTAAATAAAACTTAAAGATGTCAAACCACTTTCACACCTGTGTAGAAGGCAGTGCTGTTACCTCCCCTATACTGCATCTCACCCAGTAAATCACAGACTCATGGAATGATTTGAGTTGGAAGGGACTTTAAAAACCATCTATTCCATCCTCTTAGCATGGAAAGAACCTCTTCCAGTAGATCAGGTTGTTCAGGCTCTTTGAATTGGTCACAATTACTTCTGGTTTATGAAAACAGGAGGAAACACAGAATCACACTTTACAATTCTGATTCTTTATTCTGTTCCCTGGCTGAAAACTGTAACCCAAATTTGCGTTGTTTTTGCCAAGCTAAACTTCCACTGATGTACTGGATTGTTAGAGAGTCTCATCCTGATTTTTAATGACAATCCAGGATGATGAAATTCCTTTGGAGTTAACTCATAAAGCTGGGCATGTATCAGAGTGGTAATTTATATATAGTGTCATTATAAAACACAACAGGTTCTGTAGGATAAGGCATGTGGTGCAGATAACATTTCAAGCAGTTATTTTTGAGCTGATGGCAACAGTCTGTGTGATAAATAAAATAAGTGTGTTCACCTAAACACAGATGGAGGTTCTCCAAGGAAATCTCACAAACTTGTTGATCTGAGAAGGTGCCTCTGAAGCAAACAGTTCCCTTAAGTTTAAGAGACTTTTTCACCCAGTTGTCCCAAATATGAAATGAGGTGCTGGTTCAGAGCCTACACCAGGAATTAATTCTGATGAAAATGATGAAAATTCCATGGATATGCTTTTGTAGATAAGAATGGAAAGGAGTAGGATTTGGTGGTCCTCATGGCTCCTCTCTAATTTGAGTTATTTAATGATTTCTGTGAATGAAAAAGCTGAGCCATCACTGCCACTGTCAGGAGCAATTCAAAGTTGTGTGGTTGGTACCATGAGCATCACCCTTGTCCCTGCTCACCCCTGCAAGCTTTTAATTGATCCTGGGGGAAGTGATGCAGCCCTGCCATCACAGATCTTCTCCTGTGGGTGTTCAGATGGGCACTTTGTCACTTCAGCAGCATCTCACTGTGTCCCCTGCAGTAAAACACAGCAAAGCTTTGCAGTGTCCCCCTCGTTAATTTGCTTTAATTAAAGCTGTGCTACCACGTGGTACCCTGGGATGGGCATTAGGTCACTCCAGTGAGCCCTGGATTAATTGGGTTTGGTGCAAAAGGGCTTTTTTCCCTGCTCCCTAAACCAGTTAAGGCCTCAGTGTCACCTCTTGTCTCACTGTTTTCTCCAGATTCTGGAAGGGAGCTGGGAATTTCCCTCATGGGAAATGAAAGTTGATATTCTGCCCCTCTTCCTGCAGCTTCCCAAAGCCAAACTCCCAGACAAGAGGTTCCCAAGGTCTTCCTTGGCACAAAGATTGATGTGGAGAAACCTGTGGTGGCTGTGTGGGGAAACTGGATGAGTCCATAAATGTTTATTTCCATTAACCCATGTTTATTTCCATGGGGCAAAGCCAGAGATCCTGTTTCCAATCTGGGCAAGCTCTGGATTCTTTGTGAGCTGTGGTTTGCACACCTCACTTGGATGAAATGAAAAGCTTCACTGTTTTATTTTCCACCTTCACTGAGTCTGCAGAGTCCTGAATGTAATAAAACTATTGAGGTGGTTCCTAGAACCTTAACTTGATATTACACTTGACACAATTGAATCTCTTGATCTGCAACGTTTCTTGCTTTAAGAAGGAATTTCCCTTTCCCTTTCTCCTTTCTGTGTTGGGTTACATTCCCATGAAGAGCTCAACAGTGAAGAGCTGAGAAACTCATGATGGCCCTAAAAAAGCCCAAAAACCACCCAGCAAACAAAAATTTAAAAGAATTCAAAGCAACTTTTTGCAATCACAGCTGATTTCTGGTCAGTGGGGAAGGTGTTTCCTCCCTTTCCGTGCCCAGCAGTTTGTACCTGGTTGGGTGATTAAAGGAATGAGAATGGGAATGTGGCTTTTATGTGCAGCAGGACAGAGTGACCTCTTCTGGAACCTTTGATGGCCCTGCAGTGGGAGCTCCTAAAGCTGACCCCGATATTTAAACATGATTAAAAGCACCAGTTAAGAGCCAGGCAGAGGATAAAACCAAAAGAACACCTTTCACAGCAGTTTCTGGGGGTGGGGTGAGGGAAGCTGTGGATGCTGCACACCTTGGAGTGCCATCTGCTGGCACAGCACTGGGCTGGATGCAGGAGCCAGGTTTGGCACTGCTCCGATGAAAACGGTGTCAGGGAAGCCCCGATGAATCACTGAGATGAGAATAAACTCAGCAAAGAGTTGGGGTGAAACGGGATGTTTTGTGTGTCTGTTGAAGACAGAATCCCTTGTGGAAATCTGCTCCATGTCCCCTCTCTGTACTAAGGAGAACAAACATATTACATAGAGTTTAAATATGTATAATATTAATGATTTTGTGTATAAATATATGACTCCTGTGGTTCCTAGGGAGGAGGAATTTGAGCTTTAGGTCCCATCTGCTGGGAGTTTGGCAGTTTTTAGTCTCAGCTTGAGTGGTTCTCCTCTTTAATAAAGTCCACAGGATTCTGCAGGTCCTTTCCCCACCCAGTTCACATAATTTTAGCACCCAAATGTGAGCACAGGTCTTGCTCATCAGCAGCACATCTGCCTTGGGCACAGCAGGGTCTGGAAGGCCACCTGATAAATGGCAGAGGGTGACACACTTCTGGGGTAGCATGGGGTAGTGCTAATTTGCTATTTTTGAGTTTAAAAGGTTCAAAATTATTTAAAAGAACAAGAAACCCCAGCTCATTGGTGTGAGAGCAGGTAAAGGTGATAGTGAGTGGTTTTCATCTGTTGGTGATCTGCCAGACAATCCCAGCCTGGAAAAAATGGGGTATGAGGGAGAGTTTTGCACAAATGTAAAGGAAGAAAGGGCCTTTTGTTTATAGAGAACCATATTTT
This sequence comes from Alaudala cheleensis, assembly GCA_013398995.1. Classification (NCBI taxonomy): domain Eukaryota; kingdom Metazoa; phylum Chordata; class Aves; order Passeriformes; family Alaudidae; genus Alaudala; species Alaudala cheleensis. The sequence goes on along the minus strand of VWYE01022563.1, from coordinate 169,153 downwards.
TTGTTTAAATATTTTGGCTTCTGCTTTCTTTTTGTTGCTATTTGTTTTTATATGTTTTTATGCATTTTGACCCAGAGGGACTAATTTTACAAAGATGCATCCTTCACATGTAGGATGTCATTTGTTTTCTCATCCTACACCAATCCTGTTTATTTTGAGGTGCATTTTATTTTGAGCTCGATTATATCCAATGTTATAAAACCTTTTTCTCCTTCTCACACTGCTCGTTGCTCCCAAGCCTACAGGCATTGACCCACTGTCGACTTGAGTTCACACAAAATCCCTTTAATCACCCTTTTGCCTTCTTGACTCTCCCCTTGTGCCCTCTCCAGTCTCAGAGCTCACCAGGGCTGCTTTTTTCCCTTCTAAGCTGCGAGGAGCTGGAAAACATTGCAAATTATCCACTGGCCACCAAAACAAAGGTTTTTGGAAGTGTGGTGTGGAGCTTTGTGGGCTATTTTTGGAACTGCTTTCTTTGGAACTGCTTCTTTGTTTACAAACTGGTGATTGTGTGTAAGACTTGATACAAAATGGGAGGTGATTTGGGAATTTTAGTAGATGCCCCTGCAGATCACAAACACTTTGCAAACTGAGATGTTTCTGTCTATAGGGGGAGGAACCCAACCCCATTTGTGGCTGGATGCCAGTGCCCACCAAAGCTGCTCTGTCACCCCCTCAGCTGATCAGGGGAGACAAAATGTGGGTCAAGATAAGGACAAGGAGAAATCACTCACCAGTTTTTGTCACAGGCAAAACAGGCTCGATGTGGAGACATTAGTTTATTTTCCTACCAATTAAATCAGAGTTGGGTAAAGAGAAATAAAAGTGAATCTTAAAACACCTCTCCCATACCCCTCCCATCTTCCCAGGAAAACTCACTCCTGAATTCTGTCCCTCCTCCCCACCAGCACCACAGGGAGGGTGGGAAGTGGGACCAGTTCATCACAAGTTGTCTCTGCTGCTCTTCCCTCCTCACCCTCCTCCAGAGTGGGGCCCTTCCACGGGCTCTCAAGTCACACAAATAAAACTGCTCCAGCACAGGCTCATCTC
>VWYE01022563.1:95470-168082 GCA_013398995.1 Alaudala cheleensis | reverse complement strand
TCAAAGTTGTGTGGTTGGTACCATGAGCATCACCCTTGTCCCTGCTCACCCCTGCAAGCTTTTAATTGATCCTGGGGGAAGTGATGCAGCCATGCCATCACAGATCTTCTCCTGTGGGTGTTCAGATGGGCACTTTGTCACTTCAGCAGCATCTCACTGTGTCCCCTGCAGTAAAACACAGCAAAGCTTTGCAGTGTCCCCCTCGTTAATCTGCTTTAATTAAAGCTGTGCTACCACGTGGTACCCTGGGATGGGCATTAGGTCACTCCAGTGAGCCCTGGATTAATTGGGTTTGGTGCAAAAGGGCTTTTTTCCCTGCTCCCTAAACCAGTTAAGGCCTCAGTGTCACCTCTTGTCTCACTGTTTTCTCCAGATTCTGGAAGGGAGCTGGGAATTTCCCTCATGGGAAATGAAAGTTGATATTCTGCCCCTCTTCCTGCAGCTTCCCAAAGCCAAACTCCCAGACAAGAGGTTCCCAAGGTCTTCCTTGGCACAAAGATTGATGTGGAGAAACCTGTGGTGGCTGTGTGGGGAAACTGGATGAGTCCATAAATGTTTATTTCCATTAACCCATGTTTATTTCCATGGGGCAAAGCCAGAGATCCTGTTTCCAATCTGGGCAAGCTCTGGATTCTTTGTGAGCTGTGGTTTGCACACCTCACTTGGATGAAATGAAAAGCTTCACTGTTTTATTTTCTACCTTCACTGAGTCTGCAGAGTCCTGAATGTAATGAAACTATTGAGGTGGTTCCTAGAACCTTAACTTGATATTACACTTGACACAATTGAATCTCTTGATCTGCAACGTTTCTTGCTTTAAGAAGGAATTTCCCTTTCCCTTTCTCCTTTCTGTGTTGGGTTACATTCCCATGAAGAGCTCAACAGTGAAGAGCTGAGAAACTCATGATGGCCCTTAAAAAGCCCAAAAACCACCGAGCAAACAAAAATTTAAAAGAATTCAAAGCAACTTTTTGCAATCACAGCTGATTTCTGGTGAGTGGGGAAGGTGTTTCCTCCCTTTCCGTGCCCAGCAGTTTGTACCTGGTTGGGTGATTTAAGGAATGAGAATGGGAATGTGGCTTTTATGTGCAGCAGGACAGAGTGACCTCTTCTGGAACCTTTGATGGCCCTGCGGTGGGAGCTCCTAAAGCTGACCCCAATATTTAAACATGACTAAAAGCACCAATGAAACGCCAGGCAGAGGATAAAACTAAAAGAACACCTTTTACAGCAGTTTCTGGGAGTGGGGTGAGGGAAGCTGTGGATGCTGCACACCTTGGAGTGCCATCTGCTGGCACAGCACTGGGCTGGATGCAGGAGCCAGGTTTGGCACTGCTCCGATGAAAACGGTGTCAGGGAAGCCCCGATGAATCACTGAGATGAGAATAAACTCAGCAAAGAGTTGGGGTGAAACGGGATGTTTTGTGTGTCTGTTGAAGACAGAATCCCTTGTGGAAATCTGCTCCATGTCCCCTCTCTGTACTAAGGAGAACAAACATATTCAATACAGTTTAAATAACTATATTATTAATGATTTTGTGTATAAATATATGACTCCTGTGGTTCCTAGGGAGGAGGAATTTGAGCTTTAGGTCCCATCTGCTGGGAGTTTGGCAGTTTTTAGTCTCAGCTTGAGTGGTTCTCCTCTTTAATAAAGTCCACAGGATTCTGCAGGTCCTTTCCCCACCCAGTTCACATAATTTTAGCACCCAAATGTGAGCACAGGTCTTGCTCATCAGCAGCACATCTGCCTTGGGCACAGCAGGGTCTGGAAGGCCACCTGATAAATGGCAGAGGGTGACACACTTCTGGGGTAGCATGGGGTAGTGCTAATTTGCTATTTTTTAATTTAAAAGATTCAAAATGATTTAAAAGAACAAGAAACCCCAGCTCATTGGTGTGAGAGCAGGTAAAGGTGATAGTGAGTGGTTTTCATCTGTTGGTGATCTGCCAGACAATCCCAGCCTGGAAAAAATGGGGTATGAGGGAGAGTTTTGCACAAATGTAAAGGAAGAAAGGGCCTTTTGTTTATAGAGAACCATATTTTTTGTTTAAATATTTTGGCTTCTGCTTTCTTTTTGTTGCTATTTGTTTTTATATGTTTTTATGCATTTTGACCCAGAGGGACTAATTTTACAAAGATGCATCCTTCACATGTAGGATGTCATTTGTTTTCTCATCCTACACCAATCCTGTTTATTTTGAGGTGCATTTTATTTTGAGCTCGATTATATCCAATGTTATAAAACCTTTTTCTCCTTCTCACACTGCTCGTTGCTCCCAAGCCTACAGGCATTGACCCACTGTCGACTTGAGTTCACACAAAATCCCTTTAATCACCCTTTTGCCTTCTTGACTCTCCCCTTGTGCCCTCTCCAGTCTCAGAGCTCACCAGGGCTGCTTTTTTCCCTTCTAAGCTGCGAGGAGCTGGAAAACATTGCAAATTATCAACTGGCCACCAAAACAAAGGTTTTTGAAAGTGTGGTGTGGAGCTTTGTGGGCTATTTTTGGAACTGCTTTCTTTGGAACTGCTTCTTTGTTTACAAACTGGTGATTGTGTGTAAGACTTGATACAAAATGGGAGGTGATTTGGGAATTTTAGTAGATGCCCCTGCAGATCACAAACACTTTGCAAACTGAGATGTTTCTGTCTATAGGGGGAGGAACCCAACCCCATTTGTGGCTGGATGCCAGTGCCCACCAAAGCTGCTCTGTCACCCCCTCAGCTGATCAGGGGAGACAAAATGTGGGTCAAGATAAGGACAAGGAGAAATCACTCACCAGTTTTTGTCACAGGCAAAACAGGCTCGATGTGGAGACATTAGTTTATTTTCCTACCAATTAAATCAGAGTTGGGTAAAGAGAAATAAAAGTGAATCTTAAAACACCTCTCCCATACCCCTCCCATCTTCCCAGGAAAACTCACTCCTGAATTCTGTCCCTCCTCCCCACCAGCACCACAGGGAGGGTGGGAAGTGGGACCAGTTCATCACAAGTTGTCTCTGCTGCTCTTTCCTCCTCACCCTCCTCCAGAGTGGGGCCCTTCCACAGGGTCTCAAGTCACACAAATAAAACTGCTCCAGCACAGGCTCATCTCTCCACTAATCCACAGGTCCTGCCAGGGTTCTCTGCCTTCCTCTGTCTCGGAATTTTTTGTTCTGTTGCTTTTGTTCTGTTTTTTTCATGATTCTCAGGAGGAAATGGAAATTGGTGGGTCTGGATGTGTCCATAAAGAGGTCGAGTAGCTGCCAAATGCAAGGACTTCTTACATACAAAGAGTCTGCAGAATTGATGAGTTTCCTGGGTTGGTTTGTCCCCTGTTTATCATGGAATGTTGGATAGGGGACTGGGAGCAGACCTGGCAAGTGAAATCAGACACCTTTGTGTGGCCCCTCAGTGAGTTTGAAAGCTCCTGTCTCTGAGAGCAGGGGAATCATGCCATGGTCTCTTCGTGGTGAGGGGATTTGGGGAACACCCTTTTTCTTTCAGTAGGGTTGTGTTGTCATTTTCCTTGCCTACAGAGCAGGAAAGGTGGAAGGGAGAAGGAAAATCTTTCAGTGAGATTCATCCCAAGTGATTTCCTCTTCAAGAGAGTCGTGTAGTCATTGCAGACATTGACAGGAACTCATTTTGCAAAAGGAGGGATGTGACTCCTTCCTCAGTTCATTTCCCTGAGTTTCTACTGAAAAGCCAAGGAATTGGTGGGATATTTCACATTTATCCACATCATTGCATTTAACACCTCGGAGCTTTCCTTTTGATATCCTCTGCTAATTCCCAGCATCACAGCAGGAAACAAATCAATCTCCTCGTTCCCTGCTGCAAATATTTGGTGATAAGGTTCCCGATAAGCTCCAAATTAGTTTTCATAGTTTCAGGATGCAAAGTTGTAGATGCTACAGCCTCACACACCACAGCAACTGGTTCCTCTTGGCAGGTTGCTCCACTGCCTGTGACAAAGATGACGTTGGCTTCATTTCAGGACAGGTGATGTGAGAAGACCGCTCGTCTGCAGAATCTTTTCCATCAAGAAAACTCCTTGTGCTATGATTCACCCATGCCATATGTGGAGGAATTAAACTCTGGGTGAGATGCATGAAGGAAACCCCACAGGAGGAGAAGTGATTTGACAGCTGATCCATGGAGCTCTTTCAGCCACCTCTAAAGAAAATGCTGTGATGTCAGTATCGGTTTCATTACACATCTGGGCTTGACTCATCTGCTGCAGTGAAAGAAGAAAGAAACCCAAAGAAATAATTAAAGTTCATTATTGAGTGGATATGAAATAGCATTATTAAAGTATCTCCCTCACATTTATTTATAACCCTTCTTCCTGACAGAGCCTGACATGTTTTGCAAACACCACTGAATGATTATATATTCTTTGCCCAAAATCGGAGGATGATGCTCTGCATTCTATTCATCTCTTGCTCAGTCAAAATTTATGTTCCTGCACAATCTGTACATTTTCTGAGATCTCTTTGTGTAGGTACATTACTCATGAGACCTAACAGGCACATTTAAAATAAGTTGGGGTGGAAGGGCTCAAATTTCTTTCAGAGGAAGCCAAGTTCTTGAGGAGCGTTGGACTGGGAACTGTCACTGCATGACAGGGTGAGACTGGAGTGGACTGAATATCTCCATCCTCACAATCCACACATTTTTTTGGCAAGATGGAGTTGCCAATGATGACGCTTATCCAGGACAATTGAGCTATCACAGCTCCTCTTGGAAAAACACCTGGGACTTCAGGAAGTGTGCAATGCTCAGAACCTTTTGTAAAACTCAGCCAAGTGTAGTTTCTTTTTTTTGACCAGGGCAGGGATTGTTCCTCTGAACTCAGCACTGGTGAGGCCACACCTCACTTCTGGGTCCACTTCTGGATTCTTTCAGGTCAAGAGGGGCTGGAGCATGTCCAGGGAAGGTCAGCAGAGCTGGGGAAAGGTTTAGAGAGTCATTCCTGTAAGGAAAGGCTGAGGGTGTTTAGCCTGGGGAAAAAGATGCTCAGGAGGGACCTTCTTGCTCTCTACAATCCCCTGACAGGAGGTTGTAGCCAGATGGGGGTTGCTCTCTTTTCCAGGGAACAAGGGACAGGATGAGAGGAAATGGCCTCAAGCTGTGCCAAGGGAGGCTCAGGTTGGACATCAGGAGGAATTTCGTCATGGAAAGGGTGGTCAAGCATTGAAAGCGGCTGCACAGGGAGGTGGCGGAGTCACCATCCCTGGGAGTGTTCACAAAGTGACTGCACGTGGCACTCGGTGCCCTGCTCTGGTTGACAAGCTGGTGATTGTTCAGAAGTTGGACTCGATGATCTTGGAGGTCTTTTCCAGCCCCAGTGATTCTGTGATTCTCCCAAAACTGACGCCTGCATCAGCGTCCTTGGGAGGCTGGCCCAGGACACACCTCAAGGGCTTGACTCTCCTCTGTGTCCCCACTGCTCTCACCCCCTTCTGCCTGCCAAATGAGACCTGAAAATAGACCAGGGGAGGATGGATTAGCTGTGTGGCTCTGGTGTATTAGCACAGCTGTGTTTGAGCTGAGCAGCAGCAGGGGTAAAAGCACAGGCAGTGGATGCAAATGGAAGGACTCCAGCAGAAAGGTAATGTGAACTCATCAGGGACTTTAAAATGCTGAGCCAGATCGATGCTCCTTTGCTGATGGAAAGTGTCACCCCCCTCAGCAGGCAGTGTCAGTGGTTCAGGGAGAGCTTCCCGTGGAGAAAGCTGGTGTGCAGCCTCATGATTATGGTAAAATATGCAGGGGTACTGTGGACTCAGTCACCTTCCACAAGTTGGTGTGGAAAATGTATGTCCAAGACTAACTGTGCCAACAGTTTCTTCACTCAGTCTGATCTCAGATAAATACAAATTCAGGATTTGTTTGGAAAAGCAGTTTTTTCCATTTTTTTTTTAATTCATTTTTGTCTTTATTATTAGAAGTACCCTGTGGCAAGGAAGATTCTTTTTCCGAATGTGGGCAGAATGTTGGTTTATCTTCAGAAATTACTGACAAACATTTCTTCAAGGGAAGAGAGCTACTTTTATCTAAAAATGAAATTTCCTGCTCCCCAATAGTTGGTCTGTGTATGGCATTGAAGGAGAAACAACAGGAATGTGCAGATTTTTATAATGGCTATTCTGTTTTTGGAAAGATGTTTCTGCCTTCCTTCTCTCACCCTTCCTGCTGAAATATATCAGCACTAGTGGGGGCTTGAGTCCCTGTGAGGGTCCTGTCTCAGCTCCTGTCATACCTGACTGGGAGATCTGTGGAGGTGGATCTGCCTTTGGCTTCCTTTCAATTCAGTTCCAAGCTTTCTTTACTCTTTGTCCCCTTTCTGAAGCACCTTTTGTGTTCTTCTTTCACACTTGCACAATCCCTGCTCTCAATTGTTTGCTTGTCCCTCTTCCCTTGTCACCTTTTCTTATTTCCCCCCATAATTTGCTCATGTCACTCCCCTCTGTAAAATTCTTGAAAAAGAATTTGAGGGCAAACAGAATCTGAAGCCACTTCCTCGTGACGTGTTCCCCTTTTACAGCACATGATATGATCAGTTACATTTCTGCCCATAACCACAGGATTAATATTTAAATTGTGCTTATTGACAGAATGATACCCATTGTGAGGCTGACAATATAAATGTGCTGGAGGAGCAGCTAGGAAAACAAGATAAGAGAGTCTCAATGCCCAGGGGACGTGCACAAGGTGGAGAGCAAGAGGGAACATTATGCATTTTGCTCATCAACCATTTTTCAGTGAAAGAGGATTTCAAAACTGCTGCAGTTTTCAGCATATTGAGAGTGTGAGGTGAATTGGGATTAGCTTTTGTGGTGGCTCCATGTTGTAGAAAACTACTTGTGACTCCAGCTGGGTTTGTGAGGTTCCTCAGCTCACTGGAGCCTGTGGAAGTCCAAAGTGTCCTCAGCAAAGATTGTTCTCTTCTTATTTGAAAAATGTGAAACAGGGTTGATCCAGGATTGGGAGTCTGAATGGTTAAAAAAATCATCTGTTTCTGCCTGATTTCTGCACTGCCCTTTAGGAGAACTCTCCTTAGAGAGAAAAGTAGTGATTTCATAACTCAAAGGTACAGTGCCATGCTGGAAAGTAACCATCTGAAATGAAGCAAATGTGTTCAGTACAGGTGCCACTGAATAATTAAAATATCAAAAGCCAAATAAAGGTAGAAATAACTTTTGAGAAGACATCATAGAGAAATAAAGGATTAAAAAAGACTGCATCAATAGGCAGGAAAATTTTGCTATAACCTTCACAAGGATCAAAATTCTCACCAACGAAATCCCAGGAATTATAAATGTTTTCTTGCTGATATTCTGTCTCCTGGTCAGGGTCCCTGTTTGTAACATGAAAGCTCAGCAGGGAGTTTGGGAGAGAGGAGGGTGGGATTTGTGAGGAGGCCAACTTTTACACAGTGGCTTCAGCACTGCAGTGGATCCTTCTTGGTCCATGCTGGGCCTCCCTTGATTGATTTAAATTGACCTTCAGGCTCCCTCTGGCTTCTGAGCACTAAATCCTGGAGAAGCAAAGACCCCTTGTCTGACCCGAGCACATTTCATGGATAATCTCTGTGTCTGTTCTGTAAACTCTGTAAAATCTTCAACACACACAGCACTGAGCATCTGCTTCCTCCTCTCTCCCCACCACTGGGTTTGTTCCTAGTGCAATATTTATTAAGTGAATGATATTTGCAGTCGGAGGAGGAGATAATTCATGCAAGCAATCAGCTCCGGGTTAACTGGAGAACGAAAATGTCTTGGACCGTAGCAAAAACTCATCATCAAAGGGCTCCCCAGCCATCCATCAAACAATCAATTACTGCATCCATTAGTCCCCTTTCACCACACATTAGAACAATTTACTAGACGTGCTAATGTCCGGGTCATTGCTCCTTAAGGATGAGCAAACAGCTGGGGCATCTATCAAAGTTCTGATGCAGTGTGATCTCATACACGGTGGATAAATGGCTTAGACCACTTCATATTCTCATGGTGTCGAGTCTGTGAAAGACCTGCTCTGTGAGGGAGGTGCTGGTTGCCTCCAGTCCTCACCAGCTGAGGGAAATTTGTCAAAAAGAAGATGAATTTTTGGCGGGATCCTGCCTTCTGTGTGGTAAGACATTCTGTGTGATAGATGGATAAAAAAACTGCTCATCAGTAAACCAGAGGTGACTTTATCACTTCTTTGGCCAGGTAATTGCAAACACGTTTTCTACTCCTACATGTGCCAGGTGGGGGAAAACCAGGATTTTTCCATGAAGAGGGAATCCAAGAGGCAGCTTCTAGGGCATCATCCTAGACCTGTTTTGCCTCTCTGTCCTCACCTAGTCCCTGACAAATCTACTGGGAATTCAACCATCCATGCTAAAATCTGTTAATTCCTCCACAGTGTAGATTTCTGTCTCTGAAGCCAACAAGACTCTTTCTACAGGTAGTTGGGAAAAAGAAGCACATCTTAGTGTACTCAGCTGAGCTTAGTATGATATATTGTTTTCCATTAAAAAAATCAGTGTGGTTTTGGGGTTTTTGGGGTGTTTTTTGAGGGTTTTTTTTTGTTTTTGGGGAGGTTTTTTTGGGTTTTTGTGGGGTGTTTTTTTTGTTTGTTTGTTTTTTCTGTTTGTTTTGGGGTTTTTTGGGATTTTTTGGGGTTTTTGGGGTTTTTTTTGTTTGTTTGTTTTTTTGTTTTTTGGGGTTTTTTGAGTTATTTTGGATTGTTTGGTGTTTTTTCCCCATAGTCTCCCTTGCCACAGCTGGGCATGTGTAGTGTAAATCTCTACTTCTGAGCCTGACATTCAAGGCTCCCTTTATTGTCTGTGGCACAGTCTTGTGTTAAGTAGCTGTCAATCTTTTTAATCTGGAGAACAGGGCTCTTATCTCTATTGACTTTATTGACCATGTCCCCATTGATTATAGTGCGAGTCTTAATCAGGAGCCGGGGAGGTCAGTGCCTCCACCGTGGGTTTGTAAAGCTGGAGAGGTGGATTTGTGGCAGTTCAGTTTGCCTGATCAATCCAAACAAAGATATCCACTGTGCAAACATCTCAAATTGGTGTTAAGAGGGGTCCCACTTACATGTCAATACCGCCAGCCCTGAACCAGCATCTGCCTAATTTATCCCTCCTTCTCTGAGTGGCACTTGATATCTGATGGAACAGAGTGGCAGCTCTGTGAACAGGGCAAAGCTCCTGCTCTCTAATGCCAGTTTGAAGAAAGGCCAAAAAAATGAAGGGCAGAACTTTATTGGATTGAATCTCCTGCTGGAGAAACCCACTTTTTGAGTAGACAGGGAGCAGAAGGGAATAAATCCCCTGCAAACACCTTTGCTGCAGGTCACTGTGGTCCCTTTGTCCCTCTGGAATTCATGGGTTCAGTGGCAGTGTCTGCACCCATGTGTGTCAGTAAGGAGCTTCTGCAGCAGTGAAAACCTGGGTTTATGTGATAAAAATCTCATTTTCACTCAACTTTCAGAGGAACAGCAGAAAACTGTCTCCTTTCCACAGAGAGAATCCCGTTCCAGTGTGGGTTTGCAGACAGACGTCTCTTTCAGGGGAGTGAAATATGATTTTAATTCAGTGACTGTGCCCCAGCCTTTCAGAATCAGTTCATTACTTCCTTATTACTGTAGGAGTGGAAAATGATCAGCTTTGAGTCCTTTGGGACCGGGTCAAATAGTTAGGAAAATTATCAAGGTGCAACAGGTCAAGCAATCAAAGCCTCATGCAGCATTTTTTGAGACTTTTGGACTTTATCACGTGACAAAATTTCTCCTGTGTTTTGGTGGAAGTTTCTGACAGAAATAGACTTTTATGGCACAAGCAATGAAATCTGGGAGTTTATGGCTTGGGAAGGGCTTTGGTATATACAGAGAGAACAAAAAAGAACATGAACAGGGCAAGTAAAATGACATCAGGTATTCAGTCTATAAACATCAGGTAAGAAAATGGGGGAGCTAAATAAAATAGTCTTGAAGAAAGTATCAATAGAGACACGATTACAGGCTATAAATCCTTTCAAGGTGAAAATACAAATGAGGGCCAGGTGAATTATTCACAGAGTTAAATGATAAAAGCCAGGATGGCCTGATGGTAGGGAAGAAACACGTGGGTTAAGTGCTAAAACTAATAAAGAACACTTGTGTGGATGGTTAAAACCCCATCAGTTTGCCAAGTCAATAGCACAGTTAAAACAGAAGTAAAATAAATAATGATGATAGCGCAATAAAAATGTGTGGTAGAAATTATCTGAATGTTTATCTGTGGCCTCTCCTGCCTCTGACACAGCCAAGACATTGTCCTGATATTAACTGGGAAAATGGGCAGATTATGGATGATTTTGTTACGCGTCACGTTCCGGAGGCGCTGAGCTGAAAACCTTTCAGCACTTTTTATTTTTTTTTGGTTTTTTTTTATCCTAATCCTTTTGCTGAATGCTTTATTTTGGAAGCAGTTTAGGCAGCTTTCCAATGCTCCTGAAAGCCTGCATGCTAATGGGGTGGTGTGGGACTGAATGAGGAAAGGTTAACATCTCTGTGAGCGTACATCACCCAGACAGCACCGAGCACCTGAGGATAATAAAGCTGCTCTGCACCACTTCCCTTCCTGAAACTTCCTATTTCTTGTCACCATTTGGAAGGTTAAATTCACTCCATCCTACCCTGTAAAGAACTTATGCAGGGTAAATTAGCAAACTGCCAAATTCTCCCTATTTCATTCTCCCTGGACAAACTCAGAAGCAAGGTTTTGTTCCCTTTAGCAATGTTTACACTTTCTGTTTTCATTATTTCACTTTGCAGGCACTTTGGTGCCAAATACACCTCTGTGTCTAAATTTCCCTAATAATGTTAGTTCTCTTCCCTGAGACATTGCCTAGCTCTGTAATAACTGTATCACTATTCTTGAGGAAGAATATAATTTCCTTTCTGCTGTTCCTGTGTTTTTCTCTAAACTAGTAAATGTTCTGACTTGATTTGACTTGAAATTCAAGTTGTCACTCTTCATTTTTCTGGAGATTGAAGCTCACATCCTCTGAATAAAGTTGACTGTTGTTAAACATTTCCAGTAAAACAATGTCCTCTTGTCCATGTCAGTCCTTGCTGTCAGAGCACACAGAAATCAGGCCAAGCATTTCATTCCTTTCAGTAAAACCTACATTTTAAGGTTGTTTGCAGATGGGGAGATTTGAGTGAGTTAGGTGGGAATTATCACTGGCCAGGAGAAAGAACCATCAACCCCCTCCTGTATGGACAGGTGGGGAAAGTTTTATTGATGTTTTGGGGCTTTAGTGGGGACACTTAGAGGGACAGAAGCCATTTCACCAATTTAGTTGAAAATGTGATCTCTGTTTCATTGAATGTATCTCTCCAGGAAAAAAATGCTACAGATCCTTTTAATTTAAAAGTTCCTGTCTAATTGGGCTCTGCTATGCAGTGCTCTTCCATAATTGTATGCTTAAAAAGACAACACTATAATAAAATTTAAATTTCCAAGTGTCTTTCTTTCATCCCAGTATTGCCACTTGGATGATTTTGTCCCTTGAGCTGTGACATCTGATGTTTGGAGGAAAAGGGTAAAAAAATTTGGTTTGAAGCTTGGGGAGATTATAACAGGAAATCAATTCTGAGTCCCCCCCAGTGTGAGAAGGTCATGGATCATTGTGGTGAGTCCTGAGGAGGCCACAAAGATGTTCAGGAAGCTGGAGCACCTTTGCTCTGGCGACAGGCTGAGAGAGCTGGGGATGTCCAGCCTGGAGAAAAGAGGAATTCAGGGAGACCTTATAACCTCTTCCAGTTCCTAAAGAGACTCCAAGAGAGCTGTAAAGGGACTTAGGACAAACGCTTGGAGTGCCAGGAAATGGACAAATTACCTCAAACTGAAATAGGGGAGATTCAGATTGGATATTAGAAATAAATTATTCAGTGTGAGGGTGATGAGTAATAGGGGCAGGGTGCCCAGAGAAGCTGTGGCTGCCCCATCCCTGAAAGTTTTCCAGGCCAGGTTGGACAGGGGTTGGAGTGAGATGATCTTTAAAGTCCCTTTCAACCCAAACCTTGCTCTGTTTCTATGATTATTCAAAATGAGACTCTCCTGTGGATGGTGCCAAAAGCTGTGGTGGGATGATAAGGTGCTGTCCCCACCCTGCTGCTCAAAGCTCAGCTCCTGCTTTCATCCTTCTCTCCCACAAAGGGGGATTCCAGTCTCACAGGGAGGCAGGAACCTTGCCTTGTGTCCCCAGCCCCATTCCCATCAGCTGACCCCCCACTTCTCCAATCCTCCTCCAGATGTGTGGTGACAAGATTCCTCTGATTTTCGTCCCAATTTGGGATCAGGCTGTTGGGCAGCAACAGAAACACCCTGGCAGTGTAGGGGCTGTAAAATGGGCAGATATTTTTTTTTAGGGAGTTGCTAAATGAGAGTGATTCTCAATATCAGGCTCTGAACATTTGCTTGGACACTGAACAGTGCACTAAAACCCTGCCAAAGGCCAGGAACAAAAAGAGATTAAAAAATTGATGCCAATGGCGTTTTGTGGGAGTCAAACATGTTTCTAAAAATAAAACTGGCTAAAAATAAAGTCCAAAAACAAAATGTAGAATACAAAAGCAGTCTATTTTTTTTTACCAGAAAGAGACATNGTTCCCTTTAGCAATGTTTACACTTTCTGTTTTCATTATTTCACTTTGCAGGCACTTTGGTGCCAAATACACCTCTGTGTCTAAATTTCCCTAATAATGTTAGTTCTCTTCCCTGAGACATTGCCTAGCTCTGTAATAACTGTATCACTATTCTTGAGGAAGAATATAATTTCCTTTCTGCTGTTCTTGTGTTTTTCTCTAAACTAGTAAATGTTCTGACTTGATTTGACTTGAAATTCAAGTTGTCACTCTTCATTTTTCTGGAGATTGAAGCTCACATCCTTTGAATAAGGTTGACTGTTGTTAAACATTTCCAGTAAAACAATGTCCTCTTGTCCATGTCAGTCCTTGCTGTCAGAGCACACAGAAATCAAGCCAAGCATTTCATTCCTTTCAGTAAAACCTACATTTTAAGGTTGTTTGCAGATGGGGAGATTTGAGTGAGTTAGGTGGGAATTATCACTGGCCAGGAGAAAGAACCATCAACCCCCTCCTGTATGGACAGGTGGGGAAAGTTTTATTGATGTTTTGGGGCTTTAGTGGGGACACTTAGAGGGACAGAAGCCATTTCACCAATTTAGTTGAAAATGTGATCTCTGTTTCATTGAATGCATCTCTCCAGGAAAAAAATGCTACAGATCCTTTTAATTTAAAAGTTCCTGTCTAATTGGGTTCTGCTGTGCAGTGCTCTTCCATAATTGTATGCTTAAAAGGACAACACTATCATCAAATTTAAATTTCCAAGTGTCTTTCTTTCATCCCAGTATTGTCACTTGGATGATTTTGTCCCTTGAGCTGTGACATCTGATGTTTGGAGGAAAACGGTAAAAAAATTTGGTTTGAAGCTTGGGGAGATTGTAACAGGAAATCAATTCTGAGTCCCCCCCAGTGTGAGAAGGTCATGGATCATTGTGGTGAGTCCTGAGGAGGCCACAAAGTTGTTCAGGAAGCTGGAGCACCTTTGCTCTGGCGACAGGCTGAGAGAGCTGGGGATGTCCAGCCTGGAGAAAAGAGGAATTCAGGGAGACCTTATAACCTCTTCCAGTTCCTAAAGAGACTCCAAGAGAGCTGTAGAGGGACTTTGGACAAAGGCCTGGAGTGCCAGGAAATGGGCAAATTACCTCAAACTGAAATAGGGGAGATTCAGATTGGATATTAGAAATAAATTATTCAGTGTGAGGGTGACAAGGCTCTGGCACAGGGTGCCCAGAGAAGCTGTGGCTGCCCCATCCCTGAAAGTTTTCCAGGCCAGGTTGGACAGGGGTTGGAGTGAGATGATCTTTAAAGTCCCTTTCAACCCAAACCTTGCTCTGTTTCTATGATTATTCAAAATGAGACTCTCCTGTGGATGGTGCCAAAAGCTGTGGTGGGATGATAAGGTGCTGTCCCACCCTGCTGCTCAAAGCTCAGCTCCTGCTTTCATCCTTCTCTCCCACAAAGGTGGACTCCAATGTCACAGGGAGGCAGGAACCTTGCCTTGTGTCCCCAGCCCCATTCCCATCAGCTGACCCCCCACTTCTCCAATCCTCCTCCAGATGTGTGGTGACAAGATTCCTCTGATTTTCGTCCCAATTTGGGATCAGGCTGTTGGGCAGCAACAGAAACACCCTGGCAGTGCAGGGGCTGTAAAATGGGCAGATATTTTTTTAGNTGTAGGGGCTGTAAAATGGGCAGATATTTTTTTTTAGGGAGTTGCTAAATGAGAGTGATTCTCAAAATCAGGCTCTGAACATTTGCTTGGACACTGAAGAGTCCACTGAAACCCTGCCAAAGGCCAGGAACAAAGAGAGATTAAAAAATTGATGCCAATGGAGTTTTGTGGGAGTCAAACACGTTTCTAAAAATAAAACTGGCTAAAAATAAAGTCCAAAAACAAAATGTAGAATACAAAAGCAGTCTATTTTTTTGCTAGAAAGAGTCATACTTTTTATTTCCAGCATCTTTCTGCTTTTCCACTGCTCCAGAGTGGCACTGTGCCCGTGCTAGGGGTTGTCTCTGCTGCAGGAAATCGAGCTGAATTTGGTTCTCGACTCTGTGTGAACACAGGGAAAAAAAACCTCCTCACTATTCTAAATTTTTTGGTACTAGATGGGTGTTAATGGATGAGCCAGTGACTCATTCTCCCCCTTGTTTGCCTTGCTAGCAGGAACCTGCTCACCAGCTGTGCAGCACATATGTTGGGAGGCAGAGACAACACGGCACTTTCTAGACTGTCTTGATGTTTCTGCGAGCTCTTTCAAGCCCGGGCCATTCACACAAACGCTGGGGCTTTCAGCTGCTCGGCGAGGGAGCTGCGAGCAGGGAGTCTCTGCCTTGCACCAGGATCCAGGGGCAGGCTGAGCTCAGCTCTCAGACAGCACTGCCGGCCAAAAGCTGGTGCCAGCAGAGACAGAGAATGCTGAGATTGTAACACAGAGAGATAGGAAAGGGAAAGAGCAGCTTTAGGGATGCGTTGTGATGCTGTAACAACACCGGTGAATGGTCTCCCTTCCTGACAGACTTAAAGGAGCATTTATCCACTTGCCCTGCTGTTGGGGTTTATTATTTCCTGATTGTATTGGTTTGTTCCAAGCTACCCCCTTTTTGCTGTTTGCCCTTGGTTCTGCCTGGTCTGCCTCCCTGATGCCCCCCTCCCTGAGCTCCTGTCCATCTCCCCTGTGCCCTCCCCTTGGCACCTGCCAGTTTTCCCTAAACCTCTCCCCCGTTTCTGGAAAGTTCTCCCTGTTCCTCAAGGTGATTTGTTGTTTCAAGTTTGTCCCTCCCTTGGGTTCTCCCCATTGCTCCCATTGATGCCTATCCAGATTGTAACCACACCCCAATCCCTCCTGATTGGTTCATTGTCACTGTCCCTCCCCCTGTTAAAAGGTGTTGCACACCCCAGAGAGGGGCTCCTTTTGGGCAGTCCCTCTTGGGGTAATTTGCCAAGCTCAATAAACCCTGAGAACTCAGACCCCCAAAGGAGTCAGCCTCTTTTTCCAATGGCAGCAGGAAGGTTTCTACCACTCTTGCACCCACCGGGGTCTGTGTGTGTCCTTGACCCACAGATCGTGGCAGGGTCACCTCTGGGCAGAGCTGGCCCTAGAAGAGAGGGACCACCTGCACCCTGCCTATATGGAGGTGCCACCTGAAGCTGGTGGCAGCCCAGAGTGCCGGCTTTGGGGAGGATGGGTGCAGTCAGTCAGGCTGAAGCCGTTCAGTGCAATGGGTTTGAAAAGCAGAGCGTGGTGGATCACAGAGAGGGGAGGTGTGTGCCTCTCTCCACTGGCACGGTTTTGTTTTGCTCACATCGCCGTGGGAGCGTCTGTCTGCATGGTGGGTAAAGTTGCCAAATCAAGAGGAAAAAAAGAAGGAGAAGGACTGGAAATAGGAACAGAACAAGCTTCTCCTCCCTTCAATCAGACAGAGTGAAAGCACATGGCAAAATGTAGCCCTCGCTATCAACTGAAGTTTGACCTAGAAGCTGATGATCTCCATGAGCAAAATATGAGTGTCAGCCCCACCACCTCAGCCTGGTAGGAAGGGCATTCCTCCTAAATTTGGTCTTCACTGTGGAGAGAAAATGTGCTGTGCTTCTTAAAAGCACGTCAGTTATCAGAGAGCTAAACCTCGGGCCCCTGGCTTATTTTCTTTTTCTTCATCTACCACAGACAGGCCATTTAATTCTCCCACCATGAGTACAGTAAGATCGACTCTGAACTCGAGCAGCCCTGGGTGATGAGGTCAGGATTGCTTAGAATGAATTTGGTGAAGTAATAAAAGTCTTGAAGGCAAGCTAAAGAAGAGGAAAACAGTAGGAGGTATGAACTAGGTACTCTGAGTCTCTTCCAGTTCCAGGAAACTGAAAAGATTTTCTCAGTCCTCATGACTGCAGAGACCTGAATGAGTAAATTTAAAAATGTTGAAAAGCAAACTAGCAAAACGCTTTCTGTTAATACATTTTCCCTCAAATTAGTAATTTCCTGTAGGTTCTGTGGTAGGAAACTGATGGGAAGGGTGGTTTTCTTGCTCAATTTCACATTCCTTTCACTCAAAAGTGAACACCTTGATCAAGAGTGAAGAGGGAAACACATAATACATTCTAGTTAATTTGAATAAAAATGCACTTCAACCCTTCCCTTTATGCTGATTTCCCCATCCTGGTTTTTCTCGTGCTACATTGGTGCAGAGTAATCAAATTTGCATAAGCTGAAGAAAATGCTGAATCCATTTCTGTATTTGCCCGTGTCAGTGATGCATGGAGGAAGGATTCAACACCTTTCACTTGAAAGTTGTCCTTGTTGTGGTAATTTTAAGTTTGGCCTTTTTTGAGTGAAAATCAAGATCAGGCAATGGTTAATTTGTGGTTTCTTGTGATGCATTTCTTTGTTGTGGGAAGCTCCTCTCCTAAGACAACAGAGCTCAGATTACCAATCACTGCCATGATCTTCTGTGTGAAAGATAATGCAAAATTGTAATATCACTATTTCTCTCCTCTACAAGATTTAGAGGTCCCAGGCTGCTTGTTCTGTGCCTGCCTGAGGCCTTCCTACCTGTAATTGCTTTGGGCTTTTGCTTGGCATGGTGCAGCTCTAAATCTCATTGAGCCTGCAAGGTTAGTTGTTTTGGAAGGATGGTTTGAGAGCGATCATCTAATCCAATTTATCTGTCAGCCTTAACCTGGCTGTATTTTGGGGACAGTCAGGCCAAACTGCCTCCTCTGTGTCATTTTTGTCCTGGGCAGCTTTGCAGCGCCAGCCCTGCGATTGAAAATGTGTCAGGCAGAGCAACTCCAGCAGTGCTCTGCACTGTGGCCCTCCCATGCATGGTGTTTTATTGATCTCTAATGCAGCCACTCCAGCCTCATTATTCTACACGCAATAAAATGTGAATCTCTGAGCCTGGATGCTGCTGAGAATAGGGGGATCCTCATAAAGGCTGTTTATGCGTCTGTATGTACTATAAAGCAAGAGATAAACATCCCTGCATTTGCATTTGGTTTGAAAGCCAGAGCCAAATGTTACCCAAGGAGATGTGAGGGTTTGTGGGAGCTGTGGGAGGTGTAGTGGTTGCTGCTGGAGCTGGCCATATCCCTGCTAGAGGTGCAGGAGGCTTCTGGAGATTGGGGAAGACAGAGCAACCTTCCCTGGTTTGCTCCCTGAGTCATAGAAAAGCTCTGAAATGCTCTCTTCTCATGGTTGCAGAAGATTTCCTTGGAACTTGCTGCAGTCTGTGGTACAAAATTAGCTCAGACAAGTGAGGCTGGTTTTCACCTGTGCTCCTATAAACTGGGGAGTAACAAGGAATTTCTGAATGGTGCTGTGCACATCAAAGGCATCTCCAGGGCCTCACAGCCCAGCGATGCTCCAGATGCTTGAAATGTGTGTGTGAACAGAGTAATGGTTAGAGAAAAAGGAACTTGTGCTCCTTCTTATTCTCCAGAATTAGTTTTTCAGTCCAGGTGGGGGAGTGCTGTCTGAAATTGAACTTGCTGTCAAGCAGAACCTTTCCAAGGGCTGCTTTCCAGCCTCGTGCTCCCCTTCCCCACTCTGACAACAGCTCTGACACATCCATCTCAATTTACTGCGTTTGTATCATCTTCCCAAACATTCACAGAAATTAAACTCTCCTCACCAGGACACAAGCCTGGTGGAGTGGAAGGAGGAGGTGTAGAAGTGGGTTTATGTTGTCTCATTCCAGGGTTAATCAGCTTCCCTTCTCAACTCTCTTCATGCCGAGGTTGAAAGTAGAATTTGTGTCTTCCTCAGCCCTTCATTCTTCTCCTGTCCCTGTGGTGTCACTCACTGTAAATCCAGCTTCAGTAAATCTTGGTTATTTACATCAACTCTTACAGTTGTTTTTGGCAAGACTGTGAGAGGCCCACCTTCTTTCTCACCCTTATTACCTGAATTGTACTAACTTGAGCTGGAGGGAGTGTGTGTGTACCCCTGTTTGTCTCTGTTGTATAATTGTTGTCTGTATCTTCAGGTTTTGGGGAGGACTGGAGAGGAAATCTTCCTTTGAAATCACTAAACATTCCTCTGTCACTAAAAGACATTTCTCACCCATCTCCAGTCAATATTTCATGCCCCAAATTTGTGCTGAGGGAAGAGTCTGGTAACTGGCAATCAGGAATGTCATCATTGAAGTCAGTGATGTAAAAAGAAGAGCTGCAGGGCTGGGAGGTGCCAGGACACTCTCACTGCTGCAGGAGGCTCCCAACCCTCTCAAGATGGGCTGTGAGGGCTGGCTGGTGTTTTCTTACCTGGAGTTCCCATCAGATTTCTGCTTCTCTGTGGAATAAAGACCATATGGGAGCCAGCAGAGAGGTCATTTCAATCCCTTGCTCGGTGATTCTGCGTGACAAGGGTTGTCAAATTTGTGATATTCTGTGCATTCTGACAGACAAATGGGGAGTGAGGCAGGACCAAGGTTGGAAGAGGGTTGTTTTTGAGGGGTCTCAGACATGCAACTTCTGAGGCAAAGATTTTGCTGCTGATAAAGTACAGGCACTGACAGAAGCTGTCACTGTCCAGATAAAACCTTTTTTCTTTTTTTTTTTAATCCCTTTTTTTTTTTTCCCCTATCAGCAGCTGCATATAGCATCTCCCCATTGGTAGAATAAATCTGATAAAAAAATGTAGCTGTAAGCAGCAACGATTTTATCCTGGTGAAAAGATTTTATCCAACAAGAAAAATGTTGTGCCTGGGCATAATTTTTCAGATATGATGAACAACAGCATGGTATGACCCTCAGTCCTGAGGATTTAGTCTTAAAAAAACCTACTGAGCATATCAGATATACTCAACTTTTTCTCTGCTATAATTTTTTTTTTCCCATTGGCGGAGTTCAGTTTATAGATACATCTTGACAAAAATCTGCCAGAGGCAAATTTCAACAAAAGAACAACTTCAAACACATCCAATTAACAATTTATGAAAGGAAATCTGACAGAAAATTACACAGAGATTCACGGGGCATAAAATTTGGCACTAAATCAAATTGATTGTGGAAATGCCCGTACAGGGAGTTATGGCCCCTTCCAGTGCAGTGTCAAAGGGAACTTTATCTGTGGAGGCTCAGCGAGTGCCCTCCATCTGATCTTTTCTTGCTATAAATAAAATGTTTTGTCAGACATGGCAATGAACATAACTCAGAAGGGAATGAGGAGCACTGATAAGCCCAGCTATATGCAGCTTTCAATCAGGAGCATTACAAGTGATTAGATTTCTTCACAGTTTCCGATTTAAGATTTTTTTTTTTTTTTCACTTTATCACAGAAATGAGAGGCTCAGCCCCATGGACAGCACAAAAATCACTTTTTGTTAGCACAGCACACAGACCCTGATGGCAGCTTGTGGTGACTGTATTTAACGTTATTATGGAGCCATTTTTATGTCTGGAAGGAAATATCAGCCCCTCTGCATCCTGTTGTTTTTAGTGATTTACTCATTCAGCAGTCGAGGTCGGATTTTTTTTGAGGATGTTAAGGATGTAATTGCCTTCAGCAGCTCTGAAATTAACTTAGGCCACTATTTTGTATAGAGAAAAAGATCTGTGTCTAGACCTTTACCTATTTAAACACATGTACAGCTGTTTTTTTTCTAAAAGATGACTGAGCAGCAGCCCTTGCAATGTGTTTTCTGAGGAATTTGCAGGGGGGATGTGTTATTTACAGATACCAGGCCCAGCAAGTGAGGGTGACAAATGAAGTTGATAAAGCACATTTCTGGTACAGCTGGGTTATTCCATGGACCAACCTAATCTGAAGAGCTCCTTGCTGCCTCTCCTGTTATCCCTGTGCTCCCACATTGGAACAGGAAACATCTGAACACTTGTAAATTTGTTGTCTTTCCATTGAAATTCAGACCTGCACAGGACAAGCATGGCTTTGAGTGTCCATTCCTGGCCACTGAGGTCCTTGGTGCAGAGTTCTTGCTGTGCACAGAGCACACAAATTTCACCAGAACACTTTTTTTTTCCTGTGTCTCCATAAGGCAGATTCTTGGGATCTTCCAGCCCACTTGGCCACGTGCAGTTTGCCTCTGCTCATCTGAGCCCACTGGTGAAGATGAGGGGACTCCTCTGTCACTACATGAAGCATTAGAACACCCCAAGGGTTTTTTTCCAGAGTCCATTAATACACTTTTTTGGCACTGAAATGCTCTACTAGGGAAGTTAGTGTCCAAGGCACGTAATAATTAGTGAATAAAACACCCCCAGAGTATCTTAATCCTATTAAAATGTGTCTTATAAAGCGTAAATTAATCTTTAACCTAATTTTGAATGATGATTTTCTTCCTGTAACACACCCTTTCTCAGCAGATCCCTGGAAAGCAGAGGGTGAAACAAAAGTAAGACATTAATGCCAAAGATTTTCATTTTCTGTTGGTATTTTGTGAGACACTTGACTGTTTGCTGCTGATTTTCCTATTTCCTTCTACTTCTTCCATCACCCCACTTCCTTCACCACGTTGTGGTATTTTCCTTGTCTCCAGCGAGGTATGGTGATAATAATAATGAATCAATTTCATAAGACAAAGCCTAAGTGTAGGCAAATGCAAAATTATTTTGTTTCTAAATACAGGAATTTCATACTTTTTAAAGAGTCAAAGCAGAGTTAGAGCATTAAATAAACATTTCCAGACTCAAGCCCTCCCATCCTTCCAGTTCTCCAATCCTGTGCCCTTCCATCTAAATGCCCCATGGCCTCACTTCCCACTGTTCAGGCTGTGGGGATTCAGGGGAATTAATACTTTTAAAGATGTAGCCACAGTAAGACAGTAAAGGCTTTTATTCTTCAGGCACAACTCCCAGTGTTTTGGCTTCAGATAAACCCAGATTCAGAGAACTGAACATCCCCCTGAGTACTTGTTTTTTCCTACACTTTCAGAGGCTTTGGGGACATTTAGGTCAGTGTTGTAACCACTGCCATTTCTTCTTTCAGCTTCAGAGCATCAGAAACACTTGGCTTGCTTTTTTTATTGTAGCTTTTGGTTAGGAGTCCAAGCTAAGCTCAAGACCAAGTTAGAGGAGCATGAACCTTGTTTGAAGTGGAATCCTCATGCAGTTGTAAGTTTAGAGCCTTCAACAGCACCTCTGAGCTCAGTTTAGAACTTGAGCTCAGCCTCCAAACCAACCTGGAGTCAGTTCTTTGTCCAAGGACTGAACCTGACACAGGCACAGAACCTAAAGGCTGAGTGGAGAAGACTTTGTTAAACCTCTGCCCCTACTTTTTGAGTAGATCAAACCAGTTCTTGAACAAGATTTTAAGATCTGGACCTGAATATAAGTGCAGCTCCCATAATAGAAGAAAATGGTATTTTGGGGCTTATAAAACAAGTTAGGGGCTTTTAAAAAAGAGGGAGAAAAACTTATTGAACAGGCAGGTATGCCATAGGTGGATGATTTTAAACTGGAAAAGAAGATGCTTAGATTAGATTTTAGGAAGAATTTCTTCCCTGTGAGGGTGGTGAGGCCCTGGCACAGGCTGCCCAGGGAAGCTGTGGCTGCCCCATCCCTGGAGTGTCCAAGGCCAGGCTGGATGTGGTTTGGAGCAACCTGGGGTAGTGGAAAGTGTCCCTGCCCATGGCAGAGGTTGGACAAGATGATCTTTGAGGTCCTTTCAGCCCCAGCCATTATGTGATTCCATGACTGGGATGAGATGTGTCAGAAGAACCAGGTTAACTCCACAGAGTGAACACCAAGAACCTGTGAGCTGCTCAGGCTGATCACTCTGTGCGCACATCGCTGCAGTGATTTCCCCTTTTTTAAGCTGTGCTGTTTATCTCATAAATTGAGAAGTTTGGAACCTTTGTATTTTGAATGTTGCCAGTTGAATCATGAAGTCCTCAAGACAGAGGAGTAGGATTTCTCTGTGCCTGAGGAAATGTCTAATTCAGGAATAACTTGCAGGGAAATTAAACAAGATAAATGCATTATTTTTCAGCTGCACATCCACATTTTCTTCTGTCAGAACTGTGGAAAATCGAAGTTGGTTACCGGGGCCCAAAAGTACCTCAGGAGATCTGACTTCAGGTCCCAACATTTCCTTTGAGACTTGAAATGTTTCCTCTCATGTAATTTACTTTCCACTCTTCACCTTCTCACCGCTGTTTATGCCACCTCTTACATCAATATTTTCCTTCCCCACACCACAGCTGTGTAAAACTGGAAAACCTTCACACCTCCTCTGCTTTCTCTCCCTTCTCCCATCCCAGCAGAGCCCCAAGACCCCCTTCTCTGACCTGCCCGATGATGAGAAGATCTTTAACGGAGGCGACGGCGCGTGGCAGAGCCAGGGGCAGGACCAAGCCCTGCTCTCGGAAATCACGGAGGAGGACTTGGAAGCCATCCGCCAGCGGGAAGAGGCCATCCAGCAAATTGAGGTCAGTCACCTCCTCCCACCACGGTTGTGTGAGCTGGAAGCACAGAATCCTTGTGCTGTGCCCTGCTCAACATGAGGGAAATGCTGATTTGCATCGCTGCCAGCGCAGCGTCGCTAAAAACGGGGGGAGATCCTTGAGAATTCCTGAACGTGGGAATCAGTGGTAGAAGGAAAAGCTGGAAATCCGTGTGATTCGTAATGGAAACGACAAGAGTTAATTAATGTTCATGGGCTGATGGTTGGGTTCTTCCCAGTGAGTCTTTCCTGGCAGAGTTTGGGGTGAGTGAGGTGCTTTAATTGAGCTGGGCTCTGCAGCAAAACAACTTCATTGCAGGCAGACTTGAAACTGGGATTTGTCACAGGCAAAAAAAACCTCCCAGCTTTACCATTAGAGAGAATAATAGGTAGACAAACGGAAATAACTTGTTAACCTTTTCAAATTATGCAATATTTTGCTGTATCAAAGTATTTGGACATTCTTGATGTAGTTAAAAGAGGCTATACTATTTTTATTCCCTTTTTTTGTTTTTTTTTTTCAAAGCACTGTAAAAATATGCAATAAAAGGAACAAAAAGAGGCCTGAATAAGTTAAACATCCCACATTTTTTCTTTTTATACTTTCCTTTTTACGCTTTTGGGAAACTCTTGTTAGTTAAATTTAAGTGATGAATGGGTAAAACAAGAACATGTTAAACCTCCCTAATTTGTATGCTTTCACAGACCTAAACTCAAGATGAACCAAAAAAAGAGGGCTTCAGAATAATCAGAACATTTAATTAAGGGCTATACTTTGTGCTTTAATTGGATTGGGCTAATTTTATCAGGATAGATTTTGGGTTGCAGTACAGCAGGAATTATGATTGAGCTAAGAGTGCAAAAAGGGGACAAAAGTTCCTGCTGGGGGCTGGTGCTTTGAGGTTGGGACGTCTGTTTTCAGACAGTGATGGCCACATGTGACTCAACTCTCCAAGTCAGAAATTTTGGCAGTTTTACAGGAGTGGGTCGAGGTCAGTGTTTGTCTAATTTCTGTTGTGGTTCACTGAGCAGAGATGAATGAGTTTTGTGGAGTTGTGTCCATCACTGGTGGTGAAACTGCCAGAGAATATCCTCACACTGAATATCTTTGGCTGTGAATTGTCATTTTGCACTTTGAGGGATCTCAGTGCATCCAGCAGGATGAACTGTAGGGAACTTTGTTGCAAAGAAAATGCCTGTTTTGGCCTGTTCCTGCACTTTGATGTTCAGGAGGAATGGTAGAAAATGTATTTCTGAAATAATCTTGTGAACAACCCCATCAGTTCACTGGAGATGTGTAAGAACAGTCTGAGTAGAACCTTCTGCCATGTTGTTTGGGATGACCCTGTTTGAGCAGGGATGTTGGACCAGATGACCCCACTGTGGTGCCTCAACCATCCTGTGGTTCTGTGATTTTGTGATCCCTTTTGTTTGAAATATACTCTGAACCTTTTATAGTTTGTCTTTACATTGTCCCTGTCCTCCCCAGGAAAAACAATCCCACATTTAGTGGTTGCCCATTCAGCAGTGGGGAATGACAATCCCCAAGGCAGCCTCAAGCACACCAGCTTTGGGAAGTCAAGACATGCAGTTGTGTCTCTTTTATTTATTTTGCTGGTTAAATCCCAGTTCTGAGCCACAATCTGTTGTCTCTGCACCAAGTTGCACCACGTAGCCATGGTGGGGTGGTTGAGGTGGATGAAGTCAATCACAATCCTAAATAACTTTAAAAAAAATCTATGTTCCTATATTGTGTAGGGTTTGTATCTGTTCATTTGATCCTGGATATCTTTCTGCCTAATGAATTTATCTCTGAATAACTTAGTTTATGCAATTAATTATTTAGTCAACTTAAGCAGTTAATGTTGTTTAGGCTTCTGCTTCCTGAGAATGTGTGCACTTTCTTTTTACCTGTTTTTTTCCCCATTTCCCCTACCCATTTTGCTTTGCTCTCAAAGATCCCTGTTCATCCTCTAACAAGGGCTGCATTCCACAAACATTGTTTCAAATGTAGTTTAAACATTTCTCCTCAGGGGGGAAAACATTTAGGACCGATGGTATTTTGTTCTACATCTCTTTTGAAAGAAATATAATTAAAATGAGGGGTTTTTTTTGGACAGCATTGTTTCTCTCCCCAGCTGTATTTGAAGAAGCAGATGGTGCTTTTAAATAATTTTCACTGTGTTTTGCTTTTCCGTTTGTTGACCCACATGAGCATATTTCTTGTGAAAGGACTCATCTTGCACATTAAAACTTCCCTGTTTTCAGTAGAAATTGTGGATTCCTTGTGCTCACAGTCACCACAACAACTTTTTTTCCCAGTATATTTTCATAACCAGTGAGTGGCTAAGAAGGTTAAAACGACACATTATTCCTGACTGTCAAACATAACTAATAAAGCAAATCTATTGCCAGTTTGATGTATGGCATTTGTTGTCCTTTGTTCTTTGGGGACCAGAATGAAGAACTGAGCTGTGCAGAACTTGTTTTGTGCAAGTAGATTGGTCTCACTGGGATTTCCATGTTGCTGCATATCCAGCACCAGAAACATGCACATTTTGGGCAGCACAGGAGGCATTGAAAGAACATCAAATCTTCTGAGTCCACACAGCTTTAGAGAAGCTCGTGGTGCTGGTACCAGTCACAGGACTTTCTTTTTAAGAGACCCTGAATTTTCCCTTTTTGCATGAATTGTCTTCTTTGTTGCTGAAGAAATAAGGAAATGAATTCTCCCCTCGTCTTGTGTCCTGAAAAACCGACACAAAATTGTACCTATAACAGACATTTTCTTAATGTTCCAAAGACTTTTTCCCCACTTGTGTGTTTTCCAAAATCTCTTCAGGGGTTTGGGTTAATGGGACATTGTTCTCTGTCGGGAACATCCCTGGAGGCATTTTGCAGTTCACAGTTTCCACCTAGACAGATAACAGCCAAGTCAAAAGTTCACCTGGCTGTTCATTTTATTTAAATGTGCTCGTTTTGCTATTGCTTGCAGATTAAAACCAGAGACGTCTGCAAGGGAGATGTCTCGCCAAAACCTTACATTTTGGATAAAGATCTTTATTGCTTGGAAATGTCAAAATCTGGTAGGACACAGCAGCCTTGACACAAGTGTTATTTCTTAAAATATTGCTTTGAACCGTTATATAAAACCTATTTTAGCCTGAACTGTATTGGCAGTGAATAATAGATGCCATAACAACTTTATATATAGCACTGTAAAATGTGCCATCAGAAATACATGAGCTGAACTGTAATGTGCATTGTCAGTGCTCAGTGCTGGCACAAGCTCTGTCAGAGCAAATATATATATAATACATATAATTTTCCATCCTGTGCCTTTCATTTGCACCTGTGGTCATCTGAAAAATGGGAGGAGATAAAAGTTGGAGAAGAAATGGATGAGCACTGAGTGGGGAACTTCACAGGATTTCAGCTGGTGCCTGGAAAGACCCATAAAAAAGGGATCCTAAATGCTGTATTGATTCAGAAAGCCTCCCGTGATCCTCCTCATGCAGACAGCTTCCCCAGGGGGGATGAGAAAGGAAAATGAGGAAAAACTCCCCCAAGACGGTCCAACAGCCCTTTTCCTCTCTCACAGCAGTTTTCCATCCTCATGCTCTGCTTCCACTGAGTGGGAATTCTCCTGCCTTGGGGAGTGGGAGGTGTCCCTTTTTTAAAGACAAGGTGGTCTTTAAGGTCCCTTCCAACCCAAACCACTCTGTGATTCCGTGATACCCTGAAGAAAGCAAAACGCATCCCAGGAACTGCATTTTAGTTGATGCATCCCTTGGCAAAAAAAAGAGGAGAGAGATGGACAGGTTGTGGCAACAGGTGTGAGGAAAATGCTTTTATTTTTAGGAGAGGTTGTTCCCTCTGGGTCGCTGTTGAGAAATGTTGATGTTTGTTCCCTATCTGTTTTGAAGAGAAGTGATAGATGCCAGCCTCCCTGCCTGTCACTCAAGCCTTTGTAGGCAGACAGAAAATGGAAACACAATAAAAATAAAACAAAAGAAAGCCCCACAGAGTCTGGCAGAGTGTGTTTGTTAGTTCAGACATGTTCCTTGTTCCCTCATTACTACGTTTCATTCCTTGCTGGGGGGTGTTTTCGGTAAAATCTCTCAGCGATGACTGCATTTAGAGGGTTTAGTGCAAGCTATTTTATACCTTTCATCAGCTTCAATAGTCCAGGGCTTTGACTTATGAGGGCTCTGCCTGTCTCTTCACAGAGGCTTTTTGACTCAGAGTAATGTATAAATAACACAAGATCATGACAAGCACCGTCTGTGAACGATCTGGCGCCGTGTGAGTGTCAAGATCTCCTTGTGACAGCGTTGGGGACCCTAATTATCCTGAGCTGCAGAGCTGCCTGCCAGGTTGACATTGCCATTCCTGGGACTGGTATTG
Organism: Alaudala cheleensis; assembly: GCA_013398995.1. Lineage (NCBI taxonomy): Eukaryota > Metazoa > Chordata > Aves > Passeriformes > Alaudidae > Alaudala > Alaudala cheleensis. Next base: position 140,654 of record VWYE01022563.1, on the reverse strand, counting down.
AGTTGTTCCCTAAAGAACCAGCTCCAGTGTCCTGCCCAGTCTAATTTAAAGTGACCCGAGCTGCAGGACTGCTACCATTTATTTCGGGAGGCTATTTCACGGTCCAGCGGGCTTCGGTGTTGATGAAATGCTTCCCTCTGTTCTTGCTAAAGAGCCCTTTCTCATTCTCGGCTTTTTACACCTGGTGAAACTCTGCTGGACCCTGCAAATAATTCTTCTTCCCCTTTGGCTTTTAAACTCTTCAAATGCAAGCACTTATCCTCCTCTTCACAAGTTGGTCTCCCTGGCTTTTCAGTCACTTCAGTGCTGTCTTCTCAATTATTTCCCATTTGGTAGTTCTTTGGTCCTGCAGCTGCAGACTGTACTTAGGATTTTGGTGTTGTACCAGAGATGAACAGAAGAAATGTATAAAAAGCCAATTCAGAGCTTACAAGTCCTGTTGGAAGGTTTCTAGATAATTTCTGCACTACTAAATTAAACTCACCAAAGACACAAGAACCTGCTCATCACACCTTTTAAGTATTAAGCATATCCTGACATACTTTTGACCCAGATTAGCCAGTGCTTACCCTGTTTATGACACAGTTTGAGAGGTGATATTTTCTAGAGGCAGTTTTGGTGCAGCCACACTGTTCAGAGTGTAAGGGGATTCAGTGATGTGCATGCAATGAAGTGCAGTTTCAGTGCCTGAGAGCAGACATTTCCTCTGTCCTTGTACATCTGCAGCCCTATTGATTTATGAGTTGATCACAAAAATTTCCTCTAGTCCTCTCTGACAGTTAGGGAAGAGGTGGAGCGAGGTGAATTAAGGGTGAATTTTGTGGGGAACTCTGCAAGCCTGGGGGCGAAATGAGGTGTACATGAAAATAGCAGCTGGATTTGAAAATATGGAGAAGCCTTAGCAAGTCTGGAGAACAAAGAGCAGCCTGTCCCAGTGGAATCCTGCAGTGGCCATTTCCACTGAATATTGATTTGACTGTGCCCCCTCTCTGTGCCCCTGTGGCCTCCAAGACTCCTGCATTGCTTTGAGGGACTTCTCTTCATGTCAAAACCACTCACACTCTGCATGTCTTTAGCCTGTTGCTCTCAAACTGCCACTGTCCTGCCAGGCAGGTCCGAAAAGTTTCATTCATTTTAGATTCAGGGTTTCTGTGAGGATCACAGAATATCCTGAGCTGGAAGGGACCCACAAGGATCACACAGTCCAGCTCCTGGCCCTGCACAGGACACCCCAAGAATCCCACCATGTCCCTGAGAGCTTTTTCCAAATGCTTCTTGAGCTCTGTCAGGCTCAGTGGTGAGACCACTGCCCTGGGGAGCCTGTTCAGTGCCCAACCACCCTCTGGGGGAAGAACCTTTCACTGATACCCAACCTAAACCTCCCCTGACACAGCTCCAGACTGCTCCCTCAGGTTCTATCACTGAAACAGCAAACACATCACACACTGTATTTCCTTCTCTTTCCATTTTCCCACTCTTTATTAACTGCTGCTGTTATAAATGTATTGATACACATCCATCTGTTCTGTAATCCCAGTACACCCAGACAGAGAGGCAAGAGATGAAATCCCACTGGGTATTGTGAAGGTTCTCTCATCAACTCCTTTCTGCTCACACATCACTTTTTCTATGACTACATGGAAAAGTCCAAACTTTTTCCTCTTGCCTGTCTAAAACTGTATTTCTTCCTCTCCTCATGGAAGTGCTTAGAGCTTGTATATTTTTGCAATCAGTGTTTAATCAGGGATACATGTACAGCCCTGGATATCCCTCTGCAAGACAGCGAGGTTTCAGGAATATATCACAAACCTTTCCTAGCCCTGGGCGATTTCTCATGTCTCAGGTGTAACCTTACGACTAAACTGTGTGTAGTGAAGTGGTTTTTGACTAAATTGGAGAGGTTTCCACTGTGTGCTAGAGATAATTTTCCTTTTCTCACTTATATTCCAGTGTCTTATCCAAAGACTGTGAGTGTCAGAGAGTCTTGCCCTAAACCCTTTCCTTCAAGCACTATTCCTTCAGTGAGCTTGCATGAAGAAGGCAGTAATGAAAGCCTGGATTCAGCAAATCCCTTCTGTGTGTCTTAACAGCTTTGCTCAATAGGGATGGATGGACTTTAGAGCCTACTAAAAGTGAAGTATTTCCTCTGCAGAAGGAGAAAATAGTGCTGAGACACACATAATTTGCTAACAATCTGGGTTTCAGGAAGACACATCTGCATATTTATATCCACAGGTAGTGAGCTGAGTTAGAGTCTCGTGTACGACCTGTCAATGTTCATTGATAAGGCAGAGGGCTGGAAAGAGAGAGATCTCCAGTGCTGGTGGTGAAATATTGTTCAGCTTCTGCAAATCCTCCTGCTTAAGTGTTAGTATTTCTTTGGTGAAAGGAACGTGTTGCTTTCCTCCTCCATTTACTGCACTTTTGCCCAGGTTTTTGCCACCAGATGATGACTGTCCTAACAAAGGTCATATCTTGCCTCTACTTCCGTTAGCACAGACAGAACAAACATCAAATTCTTCATCCACACAGCAATTTCTGTGGCTGTGATTTGCTGCCCCAAAGGGGGATTACCCCTCTCACCGATCACTTAGGTTAGAGCAGTTCACTCTCTAGTTCTCTGATGCTAATTAATAACTATCAACATCAGTAGCCCATCAGCCAGCTGAGATCCTCTAGCAGTGCTCAGAAGAGCTGTCTCTGCAGGTTTGGCTTCTTTCCTTCCTGAACTGAGTGCTGTTTCTTTCTTTTTTTAATTATTTTGGGTAGGGAAATCAGAATTTTCCCCAGTCAAGATGGGGGGAACAACAGCAGGTGAGTCTTAACTCATGGAAATATAAAAGTTCCTGTTGCTAAAACCCTGAAGTATCTCAAGAACTCCCTGGAGAGGGAGTCAGCCCTCCCTCATCAGAGCTCAGCAGAGAGGGAAGTGAACCAAGGATGCTGAAAAGGCCCCACAGAGGTGACAGGGGAAGAGATGGCTGAGAAGGACAATGATACCCACATTTCACAGCAAGGCCAGTTCCCATTCCCTCCTATTCACCAGAAGGTGCCTGGTCCTTTATAAATTATCCTTGACAGGAATATTCTCCCACATCCTCACAGAAATTAGACTGAAAATCACATTCTTAACGTTGCTAACAATGAATGTCAAATTTTAGAGGCTGATGACAAAGACAGTATTAGTTTATGTCCTCTGCACTCTGCAGGCTCATTTAATTCAGGTATTCTATAATACTTTTAATTGCTGCTTGATGAAAGAGGATGGTACAGAACTGTCTAGCCCCACCCCCCTGTTCACCATTTATCTCTACCCAGAGTGTCTCCTCTGGTTGTCATTTCCTTCTCTGCACTGAAGTCACCTCTCCCCATCTGTATTGAGGCTCTCAGACAGCTCACTTGAGGCAGAAATACTATTAAGTTCACCTGGGAGCTATGGAGAATTGCAAATTTTAGCATTATAATGTATTTCCTTCAGTGCACATTTTTAGCTGGACCCCTGAGCCACCTGGTCTGACCTCAGAGCTGGTCCTGCTGTGAGTGAGAGGCTGGACTTGAGCTCTCCTTGTGGCCTTTTCAAACCTGAATTATCCTGTGATCTCATGATCCCATTATCTCTCCACCTCCTTTGACTGCACCGCCGAGGGCTACCAAAAGTTCAGGATCAATTTAAAGACAAAACATCTCTACTTCCCAGCCTGTGTGAGCTCCAGAGTCAGCCTTGTTCTGCCTCCTCTTCCATCCATTGTCACCCCAGGCAGGAGTTCATGCTTTGCTCCTCTGTTCATTCCACATTTGTCATTTATTTGGGGAAATGGTTGGGATATTTTACCCATCAGAAGAATGGGTGTCCCTGGAGGAGAAGTCCTCTGAGGTGGCCCTGTGCCCAGTGGGTCTGTGAGCCATCAGTGGGTTTGCCCAGAGAAGCTGTGGCTGTCCCAGCCCTGGAGGTGCCCAAGGCCAGGTTGGACAGGGCTTGGAGCAACCTGGGATAGTGGAAAGTGTCCCTGCCCATGGCAGGGGGGTGAAAGATGATCTTTAAGATCCCTTCCAACCCAAACCATCCTGTGATTTTTATGCTGATACAATACAACCATAGTCACGTTTCAGAAGAATTCAGATCTCTCTTGTCCAGCAATAACTGGAATGCTGATGTGATTTGCTCATGTTGGCATCAAAATCCACATTTTTTGCAAATGTGGACTCTTACTGATATAAAGAAAAAAAGTTTAAATATCTTCTAATTTAAAGGCTAAGGTATTGCTGTTGAAGGATGAGTGGTGGAAGGATTTTAGATCAAAGACCAACACATCTCCAGACAGTCTTTTGTCACTTTACTCTTAACATCTTCTATTAAGCTGTCAGGACTAAAAGGACTCTCCTAGATAATTCAAAGTATTCCTGTGGATGTCTAAGACTTCCTTCTTTCCAGGTTTTAAACTGTTCCATGGCTTTAAACTGAATAAGAGCAGGTTTAGATCAGCTGTTAGCAAAAATCCCTTCCCTGGGAGGGTGGGGAGTCCCTGGCACAGGTTTCCCAGAGAAGCTGTGGCTGCTCCATCCCTGGAAATGTCCAAGGCCAGGTTGGATGGGGCTTGGAGCAACCTCGGGCAGTGGAAGGTGTCCCTGCCCATGGCAGGGGGCTGAAACTGGATGAACTTTAAGGTCTTTTACAACCAAAACAATTTCATGATTCTCTGCTGTGCCTACAGCCACAAACATCTGCTTATTTTTAACTCTGCCTTTGGAGCTGGTGATTTTTAGAACAAATGTTCCTGAGTTTCATCTTTCCTTGTCAGCTCTCCCACGAGGGATAAAAGTTGCCAGAGATTTCTCACCGTGCTCCTGTTCCCATTTCACAGCTGGAGAAACGGAGACATTGTGGATTGTTTCTCTGCCGGTGCAGCTCCATAGAAATGCAAATGCCTCGCTTAAGACCTGGGAAGGAGTCAGGATCAGTGCCAGGATTAAAATGCTGCTTGTTCCGCGCTTCCGTACCCAATTCTCTTCAGACTGTGCTGGGATGAGAGATCTAAACACAAGATCTGGCGTATTTAGCTTCTAATTTTTCTCCCCGTGTTAGAATTGTGAGGCAGAAGGAACTTGCTCCTGTTCAGAAAACACACTGTCATCCACTCAGCTGGGAGTGGAGCTCAGGGAAAATGCTGATCATCATCTGTAACTGAAGGAAAATCTTCCCTACAGGGGGCACTTGCTGGAGTTTGAAGCTTCACCCATGATATCATGACTTTATCAGGAGATGCTGAACAGCAGCCTGTCTCCCTGAGAGCACAGAATCACAGAATTTCTAGGTTGGAAGAGACCTTTAAGATCATCGAGTCCAACCCATGTTCTAACACCTCAACTAAACCATGGCACTGAGTGCCACATCCAGTCTTTTTTTAAACACATCCAGGGATGGTGACTCCACCACCTCCCTGGGCAGATGATTCCAGTATTGCTCTGTCAGAGACAGAGAACTTCTCTGAAAAATCTTCAGATGTGAAGGTGAGGCAGCAGGAGTGAGGGCAGGGGAAAAAGATCTGCTCCGTGCTTGTGCATATAAAACACACACGTGAATGTCAGTTGTGTCAGACAATCTGGTGTTGAGGGGTTAAAAGATGAGTGTCAGGGTGTTGTGGGCCTGAGATGTGCACAAGGGATTCAGTGCTCAGAGCTGAGGCTGGATACTGAGGCATGTGCTGATCTTCTCAACAATGTTTTATTGCTGGCTGCAAAGGGAATCTTGACTCATTTTGCCTCTCTCGTGGTTCCTGGCAGATCCTTTGCTCTCCTGGAAGTGGTGAGAGCCCAGATATCTGTTGGTGTTGAGGAGAAGCAACTTTAAATCTCACACAGCACTGAGAGCTCTTGCACTCTCTTGAAAAGGCTGCTATTTCCTCATGTAGGGAAAAAAAGCTCAATTTCATCTGCAAGACCAGTGTGTGAAGGTAGCAGCTATTGTCTCTTAGGCTGACCAGTTTTGGGAATTGGCCACAAATCCAGTGAGTTTGAGGAATTATAGTATCACAGAATTGTTTAGAGTGGAAAAGGCCTTTCAGATAATGGATTCATGTCATTGATCTGACTGCCAAACTCACCACTACACCATGTCACATCTAAACATCTTTTAAATCCCCCAGGGATGGTGTTTCCACCACTGTCCTGGGCAGCTGTGCCAGGACTTAAAAACCCTTTGGGGATTTTTTTTCCTAATAGCCAACATAAACCTCCCCTGGTGCAACTTGAGGCCATTTCCCCTTGTCCATTGCTTGTTACCTGAGAGAAGAGACCAAGCCCCACCTCACTGCAGCCTCCTGGGAGGACAGAGGACAACACTGCTTGTGCTCCTGATCTGGTAATCAGTCATCCCAGGCACTTGAAGTCTCTTGATTGTCCTTTTTATTGCAACTTCATTGCAGAAAAAAAATCAATAATGGGCAATAATCTGAGGGTTGAAGCAGGACAGGAAGTTTTCACATCTTTAGCCCAGACCTCAGGGAGGCAGTGGGCTGCCCTAAGAAATGGGTCTGATCCACACCCTGGACATTTTTTCCCCTTTAGAATGGAGTCTTTTCAGCTTCTCTGTCATCTGTACCAAACCAAAGTGCCTTCAGAAAACTTCAATTTCACAGGGATGGGATTAATTTGGTGGTTCAGTCTCAGACAAGGAAGTGCCTGTCCACGATCACTGCAGCTGAAGGGGGTTGCACAAAGCAACCCATGTGCTCTCCCCACTGCCCAAAACAGACACAACTACTCCTGGAGAGTCTCCCTCATATGATTTCCAGGCATTTGTGTCTTTCTCAACAAAATTCAGGTGAAAGAAGAACTGTGTCTTTATTTTTGGTATTTTTAGCATGGGGTGGGGGCAGTGGGAGACCAGTAAAGAGGCAGAGTGAAGGATGTCTTGATCAGCAATGATTCAGCAGAATTTCATACTTAGTCTTCTTTTGACAGTCTCTATAAAAATCCTGCAAATTGCTGCAAGCTTCAGTCCTTCAGCCTGATTTGGTTACTGGGTGCTGTGAGCAGCCCGGACCCAAAAATCACTCTGCAAGCATCAGCCCCACATTTGCCATGATCCTTTAAAATAGCTCTTAAAAATGAAATTTCTAAAGCATTTCAGTCGCCACACAAGGTATTTCTTCCCATCCTCTTTTCCTTGATAACTGCATCCAAAAAAAAAAAGTAAAGTGGGGATGGGAGGGGTGGGCAGAAGGAAATTAAGGGCAAACCCCATGACTCCTCTGCCTCCCTGATTTCAGCTCATGCTTGTGAATATAAATCTCAGCACTGGGATGCAAGGACTTTTGGGATTAGGTCCTTCTGGGTGTACCTGGAGGAAACAAAAGGAAATCCTGCCCCTTTGCACCTTGGTGCTGATTGCTGAAGAGGGAGTCACCTCCCACTGAAGTCTGACAGGGCTGAGTCGCGTTCCCTCGGTTGTTTCCCCCCGATGTTCTTTCTCATTTATATCCCTGTGAGAAGGGTTAAGGAAGGTGACTTCAGGTGTTGCCATTAGAAAGTCAAATTGCAAAAATAAAGCATTAAAAATAAATGCCGCAGCGGAATTGCTGAGCCAGGGAATGAAGAGCTTTAAATGCAAACGGGGAACTGGCTGTGCATTCCTCCACCAGTCACCTGTCTCCCCTCTCTGAGGATTAAGGACTCTGTGTCATTTAGTCCTGTGCCTTCCCATTCAGCTCCGGGTGCTGCTGAATGTCACAACTTTTTACAGCTCACCTATTAAAATTTAGAGGAACTTGCTTTTATTTGGATGGCAGGAGGAAGATTATTGCTGCTTCTGAGTCACCTCATAGGAGAGACCCAAGGAGAGCCTCTCATAAAAGAGTAGATTTTAAATATAGGTGGACTTCCCTAAATAAACTTCAGGAATTTGGTGAGTGGGTTAATTTGCTTATAGGGTAGATTCCCAGCTGTGGGAAATTGTTATAAATCCCTTGACTTCCATGCTGTCAATGAACTGGTATCCCCTTCTGAATGACTTTCAAACTCCTGCACAGAAAAGCTTGGACAGCATTTCTGTCATGCACAGCTTTCCTCTCCCCTGGGTGTTTTTGCAGGAGCACGAGGTATTTTACAGCCACACTCAAACAGATCCTGCCACACTAGATCATCTTTCAATGTTTTCCTGTCCTTGTCCCTCCTTCAAGGTACCATGTTATCCCCCAAACCTCAGGTGCAGTTTCTTCCCTTTTGTCCCAGTCTTTACCCTGGACCTTTGCTGGGGGGTGGGGAGCAGTAAGATGGAATAATTTTTTAGGATTCCTTCCTGCAGAGAAGACCTCATGGGATCACCATCCTTGCTGCAGGCAGAGGGCAGTCCAGAAGGATTTCAGGCTGGAATCTGCAACACACAGAAAGTCTGGAGCAGGCTGAGGGGCAAGATGAACATCTCCAGTGTCACCATCATCTCCTAACTGGGGACAGTGACATGTCAGGAGATTTTACAGCTCTGATGTCCCCCAGGGCACCAGTACAACCAGTTCATCCCCACCAAACCCATGCAGTTGTAATACCATGGAAAACAGTCAAGGCTTCAAATCTAGCTCAGTCAGAGCTCCCTTTTCTTCTCCTCCATCCCTCCACTCCCCCTGAAACTGGAATTGTTTATTTTGCAGCGCTCTGTGTGGGAGTGGTGATGTTTGGGTTAAAGTCTATTATGTAAATACATCTTGCTATTCATTTTCTCCCAATTCCTGTGGAGTTAGAGCACCTATTGTTGGTGCCATCAAACAGGCTGCAAAAACAGCTTTGGAGGAGCTGTGATGAAGCAGCTCTTTGTTTCCCAGGTGGGTTTTTTCCGTGGGTGTCAGGACGTCCCTTTGCCATGGTGGGTTGGGTCAAGTGGGTGGCTGAGCAGATGGCTTTGTACTGAAGGCTCTCTGATGCTTGGTGACCTTCAAATGAGGTGAGTCAGGACTCTGTCCTCTGAAATCCAGGGTCTGGAGTGCCACTGAAGTGCCACCTGCCTCAGCCAGGTTGTCCCTGTCAGCCACCAAGGTGCTGGCACTCACTGGCTGTGTTGCATTAGCGCAGGAATTAATTAGTCTTCTCCCAATGAGTGAGGCTGGAGCTGGGAAGTGGTGCCAGACTGCCAACCCTGTTATTTAGTGTCTTGTGTGTCCTCATGCCTTGTTTGCTGTTCTGGGAGGCACCAATGCATTGAGCAGTGGTTTTCCTCTCTGCTGGACTTGTGTGCCAAATCTGGAGTCACAGGATTTCCATTTCTGCCTCTCACACTTGCATCCATCAGTGCTGAACATCACTCTGAGCCCTATTATTGAAAGTGCTTAGCACCTTCTGATGTTTGCAGCAGCCCTGTCCAGCCTCAGGAGCCTGACTACAGAAACACAGTCTGGTTCTGCCCTGTGGTTGCCCCCATGCATTGTTTTCTACATCTTTTGTGTACCAAGTCCATGCTATCCATTATTCCATCCATTCCTTTCACTGCCCTGCACACTGGGCATTGCTCTGGATGCAGCCTGGCATTAACATCCAGCTGGCACATCCTACAAGGTCCAAACTCTGCTGCCCAAATTCAGTCTGGTTGGATTCGGGCACCTCTTAGGGCATTTTGGGACCTGGTGATGTTTAGCCAGGTCCTCCCTAGGTTTTGGGGGCACCCTGCTTGTCACCAGGCAGCCAGACTCACCTCCATGTTCCATTTTTCCTGGCAGGTTTTTCCATCTTCCAGTCTTAAGGCTTGCCTGGAGATTTTGGCTCTCTACCTGTAACCCCAGTGTCCTTGAATGCCTACTCCACCTTTGGAGCCTCCAGATGAGACTGCTCAAGTGGTCTTTGGTTTCCTGATAGTTCTGTGTCCAACTCCTGCCCCAAGGGAGCTCACCAAAGGTTACAGTCTTGTGCATCTGAATGGAGATTTCATGTAAACATGGAATTTGCAGGATTATCATGATGACAGATTGAGATGTTTTTGGTCTTATTTTTTGGGCTTTTTTTTTTTTGTTATCTCTCTCCACCAGTGATTCACCTTCCTGGATCACTTATATTTAACAATGTGGCATCCAGCAAAATGCCTAGAGGAAGCTGGCTGTTAACCTTTTGTCAGGATGAAAATTGACCTACTTTTAATTTTGGGTTGGTTTTTGTTAGGTTTTTATTACTTTTTTTCTTTCTTTCTTTCTTTCTCCTGACCTGCTTTTGCATTTGACATTGCTCTGTACCTCTCTCCACGGTACTTACCTTCTGTAGCCACCTGAGGAGTGACATCACAGACCTCTAGAATCTGAAAAAAAAAATTAAGGCAACTGGTTTTCACTTTCTTTTTCATTTCCACTGAGTGATCGACTTGTTTAAAGAACTGTGAGGGCTGAGTGAGCTGTGATTTTCCTCACAAGGACCAGGCTATCACAGCCTTGCATGTGCTTTGTTGTTTCGTTCTGCTTTGGCCATTTCACCACAATGTGTAAGGTTTTATTACTCCATTCATCATTCAAACAGCCAAGACTTTTTGTAAAGCTCAGTTGTTTGTAATTGGCAATCTGCAACAGGGCTTGTTCCTAAACAAGGGATTAGGTGTTCCTGTGAGCAAGTCTGGGGGGTTCTGCAGGTCATTAGGATTTCCTTGTCACCCAGAGCAAGGTACTTTTCCCATAACTGCAGGTTTCCAGGGTGTAGATGTCCCTGCCTGACTTCAGGGGCTTAAAAATAATCTATGAAAACCCACTTTTAGAACTCAGTTCATCCACTGTGATTCAAGACATCTGTTCTAGCATGAGCTGACACATGATCATTTTCTTTCTCTTAATGTACTGCACAGAATCTCCCGTTGTTTATCTCAAAATCTCAAACACATCCATCATCAGTGATAACTGCAGGCTGCTTCTTCACCAGACTGTTTGGACAAAAATACTATTTTGTGGATTGTTTTTTCTTTTTCTTTGAGTGGCAGTGATGCATCCCAGCTTCTGTCACCCTTAGAGCACTTCTTCACTTTCTGTCTGAGTCGAAAAGATTTTTGTCACCTGAATTTTGTTAAAATTTGAACTTGCATCTGTAGAAGCATAGAAATCAGAGAATAATAGAAAAATTCGGGTTGGAAGGGACATTAAATATTTAATTCCAACCTCCCTTGCCCCACAGATGAANCCCTTAGAGCCCTTCCTCCCTTTGTGTCTGAGTTGAAAAGATTTTTGTCACCTGAATTTTGTTAATATTTGGACTTGCATCTGTAGAATCATAGAATCAGAGAATAATAGAAAAGTTTGGCATTAAAGATCATTTAATTCCAACCTCCCTTGCCACCCAGGTTACTCAGAACCCTGTCCAACCTGACCTTGAACAGTTCCAGAGATGGGGAATTATGCCTGGAATTATTCAGGGAAATAACAAGTGTTTGTTTTTCAGGGACCATTCTCGACTTACTTGTTTTCTGCTTCCTCCTCAGAGTGTGGCATAACCAGATGGTTTCTGGGGTGACTTCTAACCCAAACCTTTCTGTGATTCAATTCTCTTGATAATCACAGACTGATGATGACGTGAGTAAATGCATTTATAAGCCATCAGTCTGGATAATGAAATCAGGGAAAAACAATGTCCTGATTTTGATGTGTATCTTTAATGGAATAGATGAAAACCTTCCATTTAAGCATGCCAGGGTTATCTAAGTAACATTCTGGCACGTTGCCCCTTGTCACCAACGTGACTGCACATTCCAGCAACAAAATGGGGAAAAAATCAATTCCATTGGAAGAAAATCCCAGTAATTGAATCTCATGTTAATTGCAGATGAGAAGAAGAAAATTGTTTTTACCATTTTGTGAAGCCAAGTGACAATGTGAGTAAGAGAATGGCTGGCCCATGCCAAGATGAAATTTTTCCTTGGGTCTTGGAGAATGATGCAAGACCAGCTTTGATGTGACCTTGCAAACCAGTGACAGTATCTCAAAATTTCTGATGCTGGCAAAATATTATTGTTATTCTAGAGAGGAAGCCATGTGAGAAATGCTCTGGCAACTTGGTCTGTTCAGCCTGGAGAAGAAGAAATTGAGGACAGAGCTCACTGCAGTTACAATTTCCTCGTGAGGGGAAGAGGAGNTGCCTGGAATTATTCAGGGAAATAACAAGTGTTTGTTTTTCAGAGACCATTCTCGACTTACTTGTTTTCTGCTTCCTCCTCAGAGTGTGGCATAACCAGATGGTTTCTGGGGTGACTTCTAACCCAAACCTTTCTGTGATTCAATTCTCTTGATAATCACAGACTGATGATGACGTGAGTAAATGCATTTATAAGCCATCAGTCTGGATAATGAAATCAAAGAGAAAAACAATGTCCTGATTTTGATGTGTATCTTTAATTGAATAGATGAAAACCTTCCATTTAAGCATGCCAGGGTTATCTAAGTAACATTCTGGCACGTTGCCCCTTGTCACCAACGTGACTGCACATTCCAGCAACAAAATGGGGAAAAAATCAATTCCATTGGAAGAAAATCCCAGTAATTGAATCTCATGTTAATTGCAGATGAGAAGAAGAAAATTGTTTTTACCATTTTGTGAAGCCAAGTGACAATGTGAGTAAGAAAATGGCTGGCCCATGCCAAGATGAAATTTTTCTTTGGGTCTTGGAGAATGATGCAAGACCAGCTTTGATGTGACCTTGCAAACCAGTGACAGTATCTCAAAATTTCTGATGCTGGCAAAATATTATTGTTATTCTAGAGAGGAAGCCATGTGAGAAATGCTCTGGCAACTTGGTCTGTTCAGCCTGGAGAAGAAGAAATTGAGGACAGAGCTCACTGCAGTTACAATTTCCTCGTGAGGGGAAGAGGAGGGGCAGGCCCTGATCCCTTCTCTGTGGTGACAGTGACAGAACCCAAGGAAATAGCCTGAAGTTGTGTCAGGGGAGGTTTAGGCTGGATCGTAACAAAAGGTTCTTCACCCAGAGGGTGGCTGGGTGCTGGAACAGGTTCCTGTGAAGTTTTCTTGCTGTGTGAAAGTCTCCTTGCTGGAACACTGAGCAAATTAGGAATTCCCATTAAGGCTTGAGCAAACTCAAACTGAGACCCTAAAAATTTTCCTTGGGTGGTCATGGATAGTCCAATGTTGGTCTCTTCTCCAGAGTGACAAATGAACAGGAGGAAATGGCCTCAAGCTATGTCAGGGGAGGTTTCAATCAGATATTAGGAAAACAAAATCCTTCTCATAGGGGTTGTCAAACACTGGAACAGGGGAGTGGTTGTGTCACCATTCCTGGAGCTGTTAAAAAATGTGTTGATGTGACACTTGAGGACATGGTTTAGTGGTGGCCTTGGCAGTGCTGGGTTAATGGTTGGACCCAATGGTCTGAAAGGTCTTTTCCATCCTAAAAATGATTCTATGGCTTTATGAAATACAAGTTGTGGCAGGAAGGGAATTGTTTAAAGAGGTCTAAAAAGCTTTGCTTGAATGAAATTTCTGTCCTCCTGTGCTTTGATCTGGATTGTAGCCTGTTCTGGTGTGATTTAGGTAATTCTGGATGGCGGGAGGATCACGGCAATCAAGAACACAAAGTACCTTCCCTGGGAGATGAACAGTCCAATTTTAGGGAAATTTTATCCCAGGAGCATTAATGGAGAATTTGTCAGAAAAAAAAAAAAATATGAAAAGTCCAATAGCCAAGTGAAATGCAGCTGCATTCTCCTGAATTTTAACTTATCCTTGCTAACAGACTTCCCATTATGGGATTATTATGGGATTATAATGTCCGTGTGTTAAAGGGGAGAGGAAATCCTCGGCGTTCATTGCACTCATCTAATTCCCCTTTCTTCTGGGAAGAAAGGAGAAGATAGGGAAAGGGAGTGAGGGCAAAGGAAAGGAAAAGAAGAAAATTAAGACTGGAATGAAGCCTTGAAATTGGCAGCTGTCAGCAGCCCCCAGGACAAGTGATAAAATGCTGCATTAAAGTAGCTGCAGTGTGAAATGCCATTGACAGAATAACGAGGATGGGAAATCACTTTATAAATGTGCTTACCAGGATAAACAGATGTGACTGAGGGCAACTCCACTCTGTCACTAAACTCTTGAAAGGGCAGAATTTATGGCAATCTATTTTCTGTTAAAAAAAAAAAGAGAAGAACTCAATGAAAATACACAAACCTAAACTCAAAGAGGCTTCAGACAGAGGTGAGGGTTCAGTGCACGTGTAAGGGTGGGAATCAGGGCAGAAACACTCTCCTGTAATAAAACATTTTGAGAGCCCAATAAATCAGGAGGTGGCAGGGTGTGATGATGCTGAGGAAGTCTGGTTCCTAGTAGTTCACACTTTGCAAAGGCAGGAGCCACCCTGCAGGCATGGCTTGGGGTTTTCCACAGGCAAAATATGCAAAGAGATGTGAATTCAGTTTTCTGCTGAGCTGAGGCTGGCTGGACATGATGGTGGCCCACATTTAAAGGATCAAGGAGCTTTTGGACCTCACTCTCAGGCACATTGCGTGACTCTTGGAGCTGTCCTGTGCAGGGCCAGGAGCTGCATTCAATGATCCTGATGGGTCCCTTCCAACTCAGGGTGTTCCATGATTCTGTGTTTTTTGGGTTTGGTTATGGCAACTGAAACTTTATTCCATTTCTGTTCTGAATTGCCTCCACGTATTACCAGCTGAAGAAATGCTGAAGTTGTGGTTGGTAATGACTGGACAGAGAGGAAAACCCATCAATTTATGCCAAAGACTGATCAAACAGTGAAAATGTATTGTCACCAGACAAAACCCCAAAAAATGGCTCTTTCCTCTTTTTCCTTCCAATTTTAGAAGTGTTTCAATTACTTCAGTGACTTTTGAGCGTTGTTCATTAAGGCCTGATTAAAGTATTTTGATATTACTGACTACAAATAAAAATTCAAATACATATGTGTCCTTAAGTTGCACCAGGGGAGGTTCAGGTTGGATATTAGGAAAAAATATGCAGTTAAAGAGTGATCAGACATTGGAAAAAGCTTTCCAGGGAAGAGATGGAGTCACCATCCCTGGAAGTGTTCAAACAATGAGTAGACATGGCATTTCATTATATGGTTTTGGGGACATTTGGTCAAAGATTGAACTTGGNTCCATTTCTGTTCTGAATTGCCTCCACGTATTACCAGCTGAAGAAATGCTGAAGTTGTGGTTGGTAAGGGCTGGACAGAGAGGAAAACCCATCAATTTATGCCAAAGAGTGATCAAACAGTGAAAACGTATTGTCACCAGACAAAACTCCAAAAAATGGCTGTTTCCTCTTCTTCCTTCCACTTTTAGAAGTGTTTCAATTACTCCAGTGGCTTTTCAGCATTGTTCATTAAGGCCAGATGAAAGTATTTTGATATTACTGAGTACAAATAAAAATTCAAATATATATGTGTCCTCAAGTTGCACCAGGGGAGGTTCAGGTTGGATATTAGGAAAAAAATATTTAGTTAAAGAGTGATCAGACATTGGAAAAAGCTTTCCAGGGAAGAGATGGAGTCACCATCCCTGGAAGTGTTCAAAAAATGAGTAGACATGGCATTTCTTTATATGGTTTTAGGGACATGGTGGTATTTGGTCAAAGATTGAACTTGATGGTCTTGGAGGTTTTTTCCAGCCTTAAAGATTCTACAATTTTGTGTCATACCCTATGACAAATCATAGCATGAGGTATGATAGGTGTAGTCCAAAGCCCTCTGTGCTGGAAAATTATTTATTTTGCCAATCTGAAATTCCTTGAATGGAAAAAGCAATGAATTACCTGCAGTGTTAACAGGAAACAGCAGCCTTTTCAAGGTGTGTTCAGCCTGAAAGCAGCTCCCCAATTCCTCCAATTCTCACCACACCCCCCTAGATCCATCCAGCTTTTCCAGTGCTTCATCCTCTGAGCCATCAGTGTGTGGCTGGGAATGAGCTGAGCCATCCCCCCCTTCAAGTCTAGACTCTCACCTGCCTCATTTGCAAATTAAAACAAAATTAAAATAGCCCATTGAGAGCTAATCTGAACTCAGGGAGCAGAAGCTGAGCATGATGGAATATAAATGCTTCAAACTTTCTGGTAAACTGGAGAGCTGACTCCAAATTCTCTCCAATTAGCATTTCCCAGGGGAGGGGGGAAAGCAGGTGGGAGGGAAGGCAGGATCACTCCCCTCTCTGCCAAGGGACTGGTGGGTTTGGAAGCACAGGATTGTCTGCTCTGTCACTGTGGATGTGCCTGATGGTTCCCAAATGCAGCCCTCGGGACAGAGGCTGGCTGTGGTTTGCTGTCACACGCAGCTGATAGATGGCACACTGATGTCAGGATTCCCTGCTGCAGATCCCATTGTTGCTGAAGGAAGGAGCCGCTGTCTGATTGTTATCTGCTGCAGTTTAATGGCAGGAAACCGTTTGTGGCTATTGATAAGTTGGTTAAAGCTCATTGAGTTCACCTTTTGTTTTTTGGGGACGAGGATGTTTAACACAGCAGAGATTTGCAGGATTTGTTTGGCTGGGAGAGGCTGAGGGAGAGGTGCAGGATTTAATCAGTGACTGGAGCTGATGGGGTTTGTGGCTGCATTCTGAAACAGTCCCCCCCTCTCTCTCTCCGACTTCCAGGTTTGTATTGATTGCGTTGGGTATCAGACAAGTGGAGTTAAGAGCAATCTTTAAACATCACCAAATCCTTTTCTCAGCTCTAAGACGGGATCAACAACCCGAATCATTAACTTCTTACACAGATGTCTCTGGTTGCAGTTTCAGTCCGTGAGTTTCTGTCATATGGAGGGGGAATGTGGAGAGCAGGTTATTCCCTTCCTATTTGCAACAGTTCCACTTGTCAGAAAAGCATTATCACATCTGTTGTGTCCTCCCACCCTCCAACCCCACACATCCTGCTTTTTTTCTACATTGAAAACCACATTATTTCCTATTTTCCCTATCAGGCTGTGTTTTTAACACTTTTGAACATTGCCATGGCTTTTCTCTGAGCTGTCTCCAGGTGGTCCCAAAGAGATTTACTGCTCAAAAGTGGACACAATATTTTATCTCACAAGTGCTAGCTTTGTCCCCAGCACCCCTCAGCACCTTTGGCTTGGTCGTTTATTTCCTTTTTGAGGATTTCTGTCCAGGAAATTTATTATTACTTTCCTTTATGTCTAACTTTAGACCTTTGTATTTTTATTATTTGCCTTCACCTTATTTTTCCTTGCAACATTACCCCATTTTAACAAGATCCCTTTGAATTCTAATCAGATCTTCTGACAGGCTCAAAAGATTTCTGAGCTTCACTGCACCTCCTTATTTATGAGCTGTCCTTTCTATGCCATCACCTAAACCATTCCTGAAAATTATTGGTTAGTCCTGGATCCAGGAAAACCACACAAACTCAGGGTACCATAAAATCCCCTCCCTCACCTGCTGCCCACTCTGGTTTTGATGCAGACCCAGGACACAGGTGGCAGTTTGAAAATACAGAACCCTTAATCTGAGCTCCACAATCCCAGTGTTTTTTAAAGAACATTATTCTAGAAGTTCTGTGAGTTATTTTAAATTTTATGGGTAAATAGTGTAGTTGAACACAAATTTTTTTTTGTAGTTCTTTCTGAACTTTAAAAATTGAAAAATTCTTATTTTAATGAAAGTGAAATTTTGTATAAAATTTGAGTTTTTCAAGAGTGAAATAAACAAAATAATAGAGGTCACTCTAAATTATTTTAACTGTAGAAATACATCTTAGTGTAATTATACTGAGACAAACTATTTTACTAAGTTTTAGTACAATTACTTCAAAGAATTTTTTCACTTTTAGAGATAGAATTTAGTTTACTATTTCTGTAAATGTTACAAGTAGTTTATATAACATTAGAAAGTTTTTATTGCTAACATTTAACTTAATATTGTTAAAACAAAAAATAGAAAAAAAGAAAAAAAACTTATGCCACACCCTAAATCTACTATTTTGTATCTCTTAACACCCTTTATTAAAAAAACTCAAATCTAATTTTTCACCCCGTAATTTAACAATAATCATACTAATTAAATTCTCGTAGTTTACAAATCTCTATACAAAGTTTACAATTATTCTCATAAACTGAAATAAAAAACACTGACATTTCTGAGCTGAGCCAGGGCAAATTGCTGAGCAGTAAATGTAGAAGACATCAACATATAATTCACCAGTTCTACACTATAAATAATTCCTCCTTCCTCTAGGGATTAAAATGACCCAGACTTTGTTCTCTTGGAGCATCACCCCCGTCTGCCCAGTGCCACATGAGGAAAACTGTCAAAGTAAAATGAGTGATTAATTGTTTGAATTATATATCCTTTGATCAGAGAGCGAGCTGCTTCTTGTTCAGTCGTGTCATTTCAATTACTGGATGGAATTGCAGCAATCCACAGTTTTGATCTGAGAAGGAACAAAAGATTTCTGGATTTGGAGGGGGGCAGACACCAGCTGGAGTTTTCCTGTTTCTGCAAACATAAGAGCTCCAAAGCCCACGTGAGCGTGAGCAACAAACAGGAGGAGCTGGAAGCTGTTGTGCCACTGGAAAACTGTGACTGGAAATGGGGTGGGATGGCTCCCACAAAGCAGAGTGCTGCAATGGATCCCTGTGAACTCTCCAGAAGGGACAGCGAGGGAGGAGAGGCAGAGGGGTGCCGGGGTATCTCTTCTGAGATGACCTCGGATGGTGATAAACGGCTGTTTTCTCACTGCCCGTGTTTGGAAGAAGGGATCAGAGAGTCTTCAGGTTGTGGTTTGAAGATGTTTATTTTAAAAGCCTTATCTCTAAATTCGGTCACACCAGCGTGGTGTTCACAAGCAGCTGGAAAAGTGAATTCTCCCCGCCCAGGAACAGCACCTGGGTTTTTATACCCTAAACTACGTTAACATTGCTTTCCTCTAAAACCCAATAACTAAAATCCNTCTAAAATTAATATCTACACACCCAGTGATATAATAAAAAACACACCAATCAAACCCTCGTGTCAGCCAAATCCTCAGACAGCCTTGGGAGCCGTCTCCATGGTGTCAGATCAAAGCCAATGCTATCTTTCAAGGAGGTCGTGGGAGCCCATCCCCCCTGTCCTGGCTGCTGCCCATCCAGGAGACCCAGAGGAATACTCTGGTCTCCCACAGAGGCGCAACCCTTGAGTCAATAGGGCTGAGTGTTTATGGGTCAGGATGATGGGCAAGGCCAGCAAAGCAGATATCCTGGTGGGAGTCTGTTACAGACCACCAGGACAGGGTGAAGAGATGGATAAATTGCTCTGGAAGTACCTGGGAGAAGCCTCGTGATCCCTGGCCTTTGCTCCCGTGGAGGAATTCAATTTAGCCTGGTGTCTGCTGGAAATACAACACAGCAGAGAGGAAACAGCCCAGGATTGTGCAGAAGATAAATTCCTGACACAACTGGCGAGCAAGCCAACTAAAGAAGCTGTGCCACTGGACCTGTTGGATACTTTTAACCAGAAATTGGGAATTTTTAACTGGATACTGAGCACAGAGAATTGGAAAATAAAGTGAACTGTCACACAGCCTTTAGTGTCTGCCTCAGACGTTGGCACCTTTTATGTGATAAGAAGGTGTGTGAGAAATGAGAGCATTTTGGCCTGCTTTTTCTATTAGAAATTTGGAGGTGATCCAGAAGGAAATAAATGAGGAAGAAGTATTAAGTGTAATTTATGAAGAGAGATTACAGGAATTTACCAGTTGCAGGCTCAGAAAGTGCAGCAGTGATTAGTTGAGCCATGATGACTGTGTAGAAATACTTGATGTGTAATAGCATTGAAAAAAGGGTAGAATAATTTAAAATATTAAGGTTGAAGGTAGTAACAAATTACCAAGTAGTAACTAAGGACAGAGAGAAATAAATTAAACATTAAGAAAAAAATCCTTGGACAATGAGATGAATCATTTTGGATGTAATGGTTATTTTTAAAATAGACAGTCTCTCGTTTATAGAATGGAGAATAAAACCATGTGAGGGTGTTTGGGAGAGTCCACTTGCAGGAGGTGATACCCATCAACCTTTCTTTTCTGAGCCTTTTAGCTGCAATTGTAATTAATTTGCCCTCAGATACCTTAACTCAGCATTTTTGCCTTTTGGGTAACCTGCATTATTGACTGAAAATAGGTAAGAAAAGTGTCGGCAGCAAAGTCTGCAGTGCACAGAGCCAAAATCTGGGAGAGCCTGCAAAGGCATTTGGCTTTGAAATGCACAGGGAAATGTAGGGCAGAGAGGGTTGTGGGTTTTTTAATTGTATGGAACATGCATCTTCTTCTTGCCCAGTTTGTACCAGTGAGGAGAAAGTGAACCTTGGGCAGATCTTGGATATGGAATTACTCACAGAGCTGGCTGGTGCTCTCTGGATGGCCTGAACAGCCACACCCTTTTTTTTTTTTTTTTGGCTGTGCCACTTCAGTCTCCTGAAGAAAGAGGAGAAGATCTCTCCTCTTGAGAGACCTCACCTGGAGCTCTGGGAACCCCAACACAAGAGAGATGCTGACCTCTTCAAACAAGTCCAGAGGAGGCCACAGAGCTGCTCCAAGGGCTGGAGAACCTCTGCTCTGGAACCAGGCTGGGAGAGCTGGGGGTGTTCAGGCTGAGCAAGAGAAAGCTCCAAGGAGAGCTCAGAGCCCCTTCCAGTGCCTAAAGGGACTCCAGGAGAGCTGGAGAGGGACTTGGGACAAGGGATGGAGGGACAGGACAAGGGGTGATGGCTCTGAGCTGAAGGAGGGTAGGTTTAGGTTACATATTAGGAGGAAATTCCTACAAGAGGAAGTGAGGCACTGCAAGAGGTCGTTAAGAGAAGTTGAATGTTCAGTCCATGGAGGTGCTCAGGGTCAGGCTGGACTGGGCTTTCCTTAGCCTGCTCTGGGTGCCCTGCCCATGGCAGGAGGCTGTAACCAGATGGACTGCAAGGTCCCTTCCAGCCCAAACCCTTCTATGATTTCATGATTCCAACCTTCAGTGACCTCTGTAAGAGATTGTGACTCCCTTCCTCTCTTGCACCAGACCCATAAACTCCATTTCTAATAAGGGCTGAGTTGTCTCCAAACTCTGTACAGGGTACAGCAGCCTCAGCCATTTCTAGGCAGAGGATTGGCAGCATAGCAGGGAGTTGTAAAAAGATGTTGGGTATTTCCCTTGTCCCTTTGTCTTTTTCCTTTCAGTGGAAGTTAGATGTTCTTTTTTAATTTGTCAAGAATAAATAGTGCACCTAAATGAATCACTCTGTTGATAGCTGCAGATCAGACTCTGCAATCAGTATTTTAGTTAAGCAAAAGAATTGAGCAGCAATTGATAATACATGACATCTTAAGATTGCTCTAATTGCTTGGCTTCCCAGAACACTCCTAAAAAGAAAATGAATTCCTCCATTGTATTTTTTTTTCTTGGCTGCATGACCCTCATGGAAATAAATCCAGAGTGGAGAATTAATAGTGCTGCAAACAAAGTGTAGGAAAGTGTTGAAGTTTTTTGTCATAATCTTTGCACGGATTCTATTTTTGAAGATAACATACCACCTGCAATAAACTGCCTTTCCTGGGGCTGGTATCAGTCAGGGTGATAGATTACAACTACTTCCCTCACTTCTGCTATTAGTTTATACATTGCAGCCTGGGGCAGGAAGCAGGAGATGCTAAAGGAAAAGTCAGCATGGAACAAACTGAGTTTGGAGTTCGCTGACGGATTCCCATCCCTTTGGTGGCTTGGTGCTTCTGAGCAGCTGCAAACAAAAGTGGAGCTCTAAATATTAAATGCATTTTATTTTCTTATTTTAAAAAGACTGAGAGTCCCCAACAAGCCTTTTTATTGCATATAAAAAAATAATAACTTTTTTTTTTTTCATAGGTTGCTGTAAGAACTCGTATATCTCACTTTTTGCAGTTTGCTGCTGTAGAGACCAATGGCTCCTTGGAGCTGTTGGAGAGCAAAACAAATGTGCAATACAGACAAATAGTTCCTGTTGCACAGGTACCCACCACGTGAAACACTCTGTGGAAATTGCATCAAGCCACTGTGGTTATTGCCCAGCTCTTGCAGAAAGAAAAGGGATCTGTTGCTCATAAAAACCTTTTCTTGGGCGAGGCTGTGGGTTATTGTAGGTGGATAATCCTGCTCTGGCTTGTGTGGCTTTCATATTTACCTTTTGTATTGTATTGAATTTTTGCTTTCAGGGTGTCAGGCCAGCAGATCTCACAAACCCTAAGCTACAATCTGTATTTGAAATACAAATGGATATCCTCTATTGGGAGAACCTTCATCTTCACTGGCTATTTTTATTCCTGGTCTACAAAGGCCACAATGTCAGGCACTTCATTATCTCTGTTCATTTTGGGTCCTTCATGTAATTACTTTTGTGCCATTTGATTAGCCCATATGCATATGTGAATTAACTCAGAAGGAACTCCTTAATTCAGCTCCAGGGAGCTGGGAAAGGTGAGAAGGCAGAAAATCCCACAAAAACCTTTCTGGCACATCAGAAACCAGAAGCAATATTTCTGAGTCTCTCTCATATCCAGCCCAAGGGTTTGTTGGAAAAGCAAGGATATTAATCTTTCTTTACTGGTAAAGATAGAAACTTGGCTGCAGGAGAGCAAAAGTTTGGATTTGTAGTGTGGGCACAGAAACTTTCTTTTGCAACCACGAGAAAATAAATCACAGAATCACAGACTGGTTTGGGTTGGGACCTCAGGGATCACTCAGTTCCAACCCCACGGATCAGGTTATTCAGAGTTATTGCTTCCAAATATGCATTGGAACATGCCAGAGTCTTGTTCCAGCTGTGCTAACAAGGTACAGGAACATCAGCAAAGAGAAATGGAATTGCAGCACGTTCTCATTTGGAGAGCAGAGCTGATGTTCACTTCTCTCATCATTTCCTCAGCTTGTGGATCCCCCTTCCTCTTTCACTCTTTGTTGACTTTGTGAGTGTCTGGTGGGAGAGGAGAGGGGTTGAGATTAAGGAAGGGCAGGGCAAAATACATAAATTCACATGCTCTTCTCCATCATGGGTGATCCTTGAAACATTCTCCATTTGCTCTGCCTCTCAAATTTGTACCATTTTTTTTGTTTGTTTGTTTTCCACCCCCCTGTGTCCCTCTTCTCCACTCTTGTGAAGCCCCACCTGGAGCACTGATTCCAGCTCTGGAGTGTCCAAGGCCAGGTTGGATGGGGCTTGGAGCAACCTGGTCCAGTGGAAGGTGTCCCTGCCCATGGCAGGGATTGGAACTGGATAATTCTCAAAGTCCCTTCAAACCCAAACCATTCTGTGACTTTGTGATTCTGATTTCATGATGACACAAGGGTTGCATCTCAGTTTTCTGATGCGACCCGTTCCTGCACACATCACTCCTGCTCTCCCTGATGCCAAAGCTATCACAGCATTAACGTGAAGACAAAATGGACTCAATTCAGCTTTTTTTTGTTGTTGTCAAAAATAAGCAAGGCAAACAATTTTTAAATTTTTTTGTTTACTTGCCTGTTATCAGATCATATCAGTGTTCGTGCTTACTTTACACCAGAGTGTTTAGCCAGGAAAAAGAAGCCTGAGGTTTAAGGTCTGTTTTCTGTACTGTAGACAGAAATAGGCTGTGTTTATATCTCTGCAATCTGCTCAGCCTCAAATGTTCATTTAACACCTGGTGTATGTTCAGGGCAGGTTAATCTTAAATTTATTAGTGTCTGTCTATAGACAGTGGCTGTTTGTACAGGTGGGAGTGTTTGTGGTACATGAGAACACATGTGTTTGTGTGCCTGTACAAATACCCACGTGTACATGCATATGGGAATCCACAGACCTTTACAAACTGATGAATTTAAATGAAATTTGAGGTGTTAATTAATTTGAAGATCAGAATCAAAGTTGGTAAAAATAATGCTTTATGTGATTTTTGATGCTTTGTTATATTTCCCAAATATAAAGTGAGGACATCTACATAAAAACAGAACTATTGATGACCTCCTCCATTGACATATCTTCTACTTCCAGATCCAAAGGGTTTTTAAAAGGGCAAGCTACCTCTTCCTATGTTTGTGTTATTATATTTCCTTTAGACAACCCTGATTAGGGGGAATTACTTTAAACCAGTAGAAGGCACATTTGGATTAGATATTAGGAAGAAATTCTTCCCTGGGAGGGTGGGGAGGCCCTGGCACAGGTTTCCCAGAGAAGCTGTGGCTGCCCCATCCCTGGAAATGTCCCAGGACAGGTTGGATGGGACTTTAAGCAACCTGGGATAGTGGAAGGTGTCCCTGCCCATGGCAGGAAGTTGGAACATGATGATCTTCAAGGTACCTTCCAACCCAAATTCTGTGATTCCATGATTCTGATTCCATGATGACACAACTGGCAGGATTTGTGCCCCTGTGGGGGATGCAATCAAAGAATTGCAGCCCATGGGAAGGACCCGGGTTAGAGAAGTTTTTAGGGGGCTGTCTGCCTTGAGAGGGACCCCACAGTGGAGCTGGGGAAGAATGTGAGGAGTAAGAAATCTGTGATAAACTGACCACAGCTCCATTCCCTATTGCCCTGTGCCACAGCAGTGGAGGAGGGAGAGAACATGGAAGTGAAGTCCAGGAGGAAGGGAAGGTTGGGGAGAAGTATTTTAAGATTTGATTTTATTTTTCATTACCCTACTCTGATTTTGATTGGTAGCAAATGAAACTGATTTACCCAAAATCAAATCTATTTTGCCCGTAACATTAACTGATGACTGCCCTGTCCTTATCTCACCTCAAGAGCCTTTCGTTGTATTTCCTCTCCCCTGTCCAGCTGAGGAAGGGAGTGAGGGAGCAGCTTTGGTGGGCCACGTGACATCCAGCCAGGGGCAGAATGAATAAAATACCAGCTGGCAGCTTGCAGGATCCCTGTACTCATCCCTGGTGAGGTTCTCTCTGCAGTGACCTCAGCTCCAGTGAGCTCAAGGCATCCCACCTCCCCCAGCCTCTCCGTTTGGGTCTGGTGGGCAGGAACCCCCTTCCTGCTGTGTTTCCTGAGCTGGTGTCCCCAGGCAGGTGCTGGGCTGGCCTCCTGAAGCTTGGCATGACTGCTTTAATTATGCAGCACAGCTCCACACTCCCTGAGACGGCACAGACCTCTAAGACGGCAAAAGAGAGAGGAAACTCGCACAGGCAAGAGAGGGAGAGAGAAACTCCACACTCTGGCTGCAGTTGAGTCCCAGAGGAGATCTAACTCAGTCTGTAATTGCTGTTCTGGATGGCTTCTGCCCTCCAAACAATTTTCTGCTGGTCTGTTGTTGCTTAGGCTGAATCAGGTTGATTTATTGAATGTCATTTTTTTTTCTCCCCAGCCATAGACAAGAGAAAAATATTTGTTGAAAGGCTGTTGCAGCAAGATTTAGTTTCTGCCTATCTTGCATCAGAAGCTTGCTCACATTTTATATTATTTTTTTTCCTTTTCCTTCCCCTGTCTCTCAGAAAGGAATGAGGACAGACAAACACCATGCTCTGATTTGTCTTTCTGTGTCCATACATGGTGGACCACAGGGTAGGAGATGCCCCACAGCTGTTGCAGGTGGGACAACACACAAGGAACATCTCAGCTTCTCTTTGGTAAAACATGACTGACACTACAAAGGGCTGTTGGTTGATTTCATTTTCTTGTTTCTTTATTTTTTTTCCCCCAAAGACAACAAGCACAAGGAATTTGTTTCGCTTTATTGTGTTTTGGAGTGCTTCCATGTGCAGGAATAGACCTTACAGGACATCTTTCAGGATCTCCTTGAGGTTTATTTTACAGCTCTCCTGGCTGCTTGCTGCAGAGTGGATGACAGCTCAGAATGTGACCTCGCTGGTAAAAATTCAGCAGCTCCTGAATATTGAGGCAGCAATTAATTTAAATGCTAATTTATAGTCCTTTAAAAAAAATAGATGGCTGGTTTGTGAGTAAACACAGAAGCACATGTGCTAAATAGGATAGACCACTGATACTTTTGATCCCATTTTCATACAGACCTAAGGCAAACATTCCTAGAAATGAGTGAGGCTCTTCCCTTGAGGACCTGAGCTGACACTGATAGGGGAGGCTGGGATCTGGCTCCATGTGAGGGAGGAATTATTGACTGCACAGATCTGTTCTGTGTCCTTCTGAGGAGAGCATGTTCCCCTCTCTGCTTTATTTAACACCATTCCCATGTCTGGAATANCTGCATATTGAGGCAGCAATTAATTTAAATGCTAATTTATAGTCCTTTAAAAAAAATAGATGGCTGGTTTGTGAGTAAACACAGAAGCACATGTGCTAAATAGGATAGACCACTGATACTTTTGATCCCATTTTCATACAGACCTAAGGCAAACATTCCTAGAAATGAGTGAGGCTCTTCCCTTGAGGACCTGAGCTGACACTGATAGGGGAGGCTGGGATCTGGCTCCATGTGAGGGAGGAATTATTGACTGCACAGATCTGTTCTGTGTCCTTCTGAGGAGAGCATGTTCCCCTCTCTGCTTTAACACCATTCCCACGTTTGGAATGCAGCAGTGTCCTTGGGATATCATTAAGGGAAGGGTTGTATTGGAAGTTTTCACTGTGAATAAATCTTCACCCCACAAAGCATGAGAGTGGAAGAGAGAAGAGATTTGCTTATTTGCTGTCTTGGAAATACTTCAGCAATGCTCATTCTGTGGGGAAATGGGCTGCTGGGATATTGTGGGAGACCAGAATATTCCTCTGGGTCTCCTGAATGGGCAGCAGCCAGGACAGAGGGGTTGGACTCNCACGGGCGGTGAGAAAACAGCCCTTTATCACCATCCGAGGTCATCTCAGAAGAGATATCTCAGCAGGATTTGTTGTTCCCACATTGGTGACAATGTCTGGGTTTTATAACCCAAGTTGCTCACAAATTGATTTCAGAAATGTAGAAATCTTTATCTTGTTGAAGTAAAAATTGCAAAAATTGAAATTTTTGGTTTATCTGCAAAATCATATTTCCAGCCATTTTTATGTCAGACTTGGAAATTTAATTTTTTCCCAATATCTCAGTACTATGCAGAGCCATTATTCACTGATTGAGTCAGGTTAAGTGACTCAAATAGTCCTGCCATTTAAACCTAGTACTTTCTGTTAAGAACTTCCCAAACTAATTTTCCCTAGTGAGAGTTAATCCTCTGGAACTTAAGGGCATCAAATTCTTTCACATCTCTGGTTTTCTCATCCATCACTTCTCTGCTTTTTTTGGCCATCTTTAGCTGGTACCATTTCATTTTATTCTTGAATAATTTAATTATTTTTTTGTTCCAGGATGGGTGATATTAAATCCTGTTTGCTAATCTGAACAATGGATTTCTCCTTTTCAGGAAAAAAAGGAGGAAAAAAGAAAAAAAGAGGATTTATATGGAACAGTTTAAACCTGTCTCCCTCTTGCTGCAGAATCTAGTGAATGAATTGCTGCCAGACAAGACAGGCTGGTGTTAATTAAAACCCAGGGAGCCCCAGCCTAGTTAACTGGCAGGGAGCCAGAGTTTTGGGAATGGTGGTGGCTGCTGCACTCCTGGGTTCTGTGGAGTCAAGAGATTTATGAGGAGCTGCATTTCACTGTGAATTCTGCAAAGTGTGTGCAAACATGGGAAACCAAAGGCAATCTGATTTTCCTAACAAACTCTGGTGCCTGGCAAGTTCAGAGGTACTTGGGGATGGAGCAGACCAGGCAAGAAGGAGCAGGGGAGTAGCTCCAAGCTGTATTCCATCACGGAATGTCTTTATTTCTGGGTATTTTTCTTTCTTCTGTTTCTTCCTTTGTTTTCCTTACATATATCAAGGACTTCGAAACTTTCACATTGCCAGGTTAAATTATTCAACAGATTTCTTGCTTCAGGTCAGATTGTTTTCGAGCTCTGTGCTTTATAGCTCACCCCTGTTTGTTTTTCCTGGAGCGCCGCAGTCGCGGCTTTTCCCTTCCCCACAGCCCAGCGCTGCCTCTCGCTGATGCATATTTGCTAAACAGTAATTTTAAGTGTTATTGCAACATTATGGGAAGGATCCACACTCTGCAGCTGCAGATGGTTGGTTTCAAGTACCTGAATACAAATGGCAAAGCTGAGCCAGCCCCGTTCCCGCACAACGTTGGATTTTCTCTCTCGTTCTTCCCTGCCCCACGAAATGTCTGGGGATCAGGACACAGACAGCTCAGCTCCTCATGGATAAATTACCTGGGAAGGGTCCTCTAAGAAGTCAAGATATCTATTTTATTCCAATGGAAATGCTTGGGTTGAGGGTTGAATATATTCAATATATTGCTGTAAACAGTATAACCAAATGAACATGCAAAAACATCTTTGTGATGTTTTAAGCCACCTCCACCTAAAGTGCTGAAAAAGGAGCACAACAAAATGCAGCAGACTGAAGTGTTGAAAGGATTGTGTTTATAGTACAAGGAACAGAAACAAAAAAATTATGCCAGTGACAATTTAGCCAGGAGAGACAAATTAACATTCTGGGGGTTTTTTTTAGTATTATTATTTTTTTGTTTATATTTTCCTTAATCATGTTTTGCAAAGCAGTTAAACAAGAGTAGAACGAGACATTAAAGTTAATGACCAGTTTTTCACATTTTGCTAAACTTTAACTTTCTCCCTTAAAATATTTTTACAAAAAGCTCAGGAAACTTTTCTGCACAAAAGAAAAAAAAATCACCACTAATTTCTCCTCATTTCCCAGTAATGATTTACTAGCACAGTGTTCAAGTACAATCTCAAATTACTTTAATTTCACTGTTTTGCAGAATATTCTGCAGTATTTACAAGTTAGGAATAATACCATCCATAATTAAAGCTTCATTATGCCTGACAAGTGAAGGAATGAAGAGCATTTTGTGGTGCATTACCCACTCTTTGGTTTGGGGAGTGTTTTTTGCTTTATTATGATTTCTCATAGCTTTTTCAATCTTTCCCTTTTCCTCCATCTTCAGTTATTCAACAATTTGGTCTATTCTAGCACTCACAGTGGGACTCCCAGACCTCATTTTAAATTGATGCAGTTCTATTGCATTACGAGTTGAAGTGTTATGCCAGTTATATTCTCATAGCAAACTTCAGCAGGAGGACTCGGATTAATTTTGCACCATTTTCTAAATTCGCTAGCAGGGAAATGGAGTTCTTGAAAAAAAAGATGTGGTGGAGGCAATTGGATCTTTTGGGATGAGTGTGGAATCCCAGAGAGGGCCAGGCTGGAAGGGCCCACAGTGGGGTCACCTGGTGCCACCTCCCTGCTCCAGCAGGGCCATCCCAGAGCACAGGGCACAGGATTTTGTCCAGTTCTGAAACTTCTCATTATCCTGCTCTGATTTAGTTAGCAATAAATTTGATTTATATCTGTCTGTTTTGCCCATGATGATATTTGGAGGGTGAGGTCTCCTGGCCCTTATCTTATGAACCCTTCATTATATTTTCAGTCCCCTGTCTACTTCTGGAGGGGGATGGCAGAGCAGATTTGGTGGGTGCCTGTCACCCAGCCATGGTCAAACAGCACACAGGGCCCCATGGAATTACAATTTGCCAGACAATCTGTGGAATCTCCATCCTTGGAGGCAGACAAAACCATGGACCTGAGCACCCCACTTCAGTTGTCTGCTCTGAGAAGGGCTGCTGGGCTAAGTAATTTCCAGAGGTTCCTGCCCGTCTTAATGTTTCTGTGATTCTCTGACTTGTACAGCTGGAAAAAAAAATATTTACATCCTTTTCTAGTTTCTTTTTTCCTGCTCTGGTAATGCTGCCTTACTGCTAGTGCATTTAGCAGTGTCTATATTATTATGTCTATTATTGCTAAATTAATTCTTTTTACAAGAGACAGTGTCATATGATGTCAACATATGCTCACATTTGCTCTTTTATGTGGTAAGTGCTCAGAAATGAAGGAAACAAACTCATGGGTAATTTGCTGTGTTTTCACAGGGAAAATTTCAGAGCTGAATGTGGCTTTTTCTTCTTTTTTTTTTTTAAACTACTTGAAAACATAAAAATGAATCTGTTCATCAAACAGCTCTTTCCTTATTGCCCTACCAATAAGGTAATTTCAAATTCAGGGAGTTTTTGATTGTATCTTCATCAGTTTATGAATAGCATCAGATGGGTGCTGTGCTGAGAGATGGCCTTTTTCTGTGCAGGAGAAAACAGTCTGGGATGAATGGCCTGCACCACCAAGAACTTGTTTAGAAAGAGAAGGGTTTGCTGCTGTTGTTTTTTGTTGTTGTTTTTCCTTAGCCCTCCACATTTCTGAAAAGCAACCATAAACCCTGATCATCCCACTTGTTCCTCTCACAAAGCTGGAGTCAGCTGGCTGACTTAGATCCAGCAAACCGTGGCTCTGAGGGAATATTTTTCTTACTATGGGAGCCTTATCACTTTCCCTTTCACTTCCACACTGACAAAGATTTCTGGGTTTGTGTTTTTCTCTGCCAGGCTGGACTGTGGAATGTGCCTTTTATGCTTGGACATCCCCCATTCCTTGTTCACGTTGGGATTTCTGTCTTTTCAGAGCGACATGCTGGATGTGAACCAGATCATCAAAGACCTGGCCTCCATGGTGCACGAGCAAGGAGACACAATAGGTGGGTGTCACATGAAAATTGTGGGTTTTGTCACCCTCCTCCACCATTCCAACGTGATCTTGCCCCCTCAGGAGCAGCCCTCTGTGGGTGCTGTGGTTATTTTCCCTGTGTTCTGAGCATTTTGTACATGCAGAGATGTTTGGATCTGACAGGCTGCCCTGTGCAATGAGGTTCTCATGTCACGGACACTTTGCTGGTATATTTAGCATAAAATGGAATTCACAGGGAGATGAATCCATTCCCTTTTGACTGAAAGAAAAAAAAAAGGGAGCTGGAGAATGTATAACATTAACTGGAAAGGGATCCAATTCTTCCTTTCTGCCTGGAACTGTAATTAAAAAAAAAAAAAACACAAACCAACAGCAGTGGCAATTATTATTATGATTATTGATGGAATTAGAGAAAATTAAGCAGCTTTTTGTTTCCAAATAGAATTTTCATTCCACATAGCAGGGTGTGTCTAATTAAATTTACAGAAGCCTGGCATCAAGAAGTGCTTATATAAAGTCTGAAGTTTCTGCCTATTAGATAATCTCCTCTTGTTTTTGCAGCTACCAATGACTAGGAAAAGATTGGGTGGAGAAAACTGGGAAAAGAGATGAGAGTAACTCCAAGTCCTATCTTTAGGAACAGCCCATCACTGAGAGCCACCACTTCTTGTGAACAGAGAGATAAGACATTTTAGATCAGCTCTCTCTGACTTTTGTCACAGCTCTTTTCTGATGATGTGGACAAAAATCACACATTTTTCCCTATGTCTTGTTTTTTGGATGCACAAAACAATATGTGGTACTTCTGAAACAACTGCCCACTTCCAAATTTGGGAGCTTATAGTCCTAAAGGCTGGTTGAGAGACATAAACTCCAGAGCAGCAGGATTTGTGGGTGTATTTCTCACCTGGAGGCTCTGCTAGAGTTCTCACTGGTGCTCCTGAGAGCAGGACCAAGTCCTGAGACAGCCAAATGCAGATTTTAAAAGCAGAAATTATTCTCTGCTGCTTATTAATAACTGGATTTCATTGCTGAGTTCAAATCTCTGCAAATTTCCATTACCATAAGATACTTCCTTTCACACTGAGTGATCTACACCCCTCTGAGAAACACCACTCAGGTTCACAGGGGTGGCAAAAAGATCAAAATTGTATTTAAAATCCGTTTTTAATATATTTTTTCCCTCTTGATGCTGGTTTGAAAGCTTATTTTTGTACATGGATAACTTTGGAGCCTGATTCATCTCTAAAAGCACATCAGATGCTAATGCCTTGAGGGACATGACAACATACATCAGCTAGCTTCAAGATCCTCACAACTCCTTTTCTTCAGGCAATATTTATTATTTTAAGGCTTTACCCATGCACAGAAGCCATCCCAGTATTAACTTCCCTGTGAGAAGCTGTTAGACTAAGTAGGACATTTTGTCTTTGAGCCAGCATAAGGTTTTTTGTGATTTTTTTTGTTGTTCTTCTTCTTCCACTCCAGCAGATTTTTAACAGTTTTTTGAGGGCTATCTTTTAATCCTGACAGGCAATTGATTTCTTTTCCCAACCAATTGCTGAAGGGTCCCACTGTTTATCTTTTGACATTCATATTGCACAAAAGTAAGGGAGATAAAGAATCAGGAGGCAGGAGATATTGAAACCCCCACAGTGACAATTCCATGATGACAAGGGACAGCTCTCTTGGCTCTTGCTTTATTTTCTTTTAGTCCATTCCTCTGACATGCATGGAATGAAAGCTCTGTGTGTGCTGGTCTTGGAAACACAGGAAAAATGGAAAACCAGGGAATGTGAGATGAGCCCCTCAGCAAAATGGTCCCAGAGAAAGCCCCTCTTTGGTTCACCTGAGCTGGGGAGAGTTGTGGGGAGAGTTTGTCAGCTCTGTGCATGACACAGGCAGAGTAACCCTTGTTTCTTACAAGAATCTAAAAGGAGTTTTTCTGGCATGTGGGCCAGTTCCTTAATGAACACTCTGACAACACTCCCTAGGGGAGAGAGCAATTTCTGTCATGCAGGGAAGAAATGGAATGCAGACCTGGGAGAGGATATCTCTGTTATTTTATGTCTTCTGCAAGAAACCCTGTGCCCAAGTTCCTGGTCCTGGCATCTCTTTGATACAAATATTCAATTATGCATTACCGTATCAGTGAGCCCAGGCCTTTGAAACCAAAACAAGCCAAAGGTCTGGCTTAGCTGGGAATCAGCAGAGTGTTCCCAACACAATCCTGCAGCAGCTCTTGGCAAAAGCATCTCCAGTGCAGCTTCATCACATGGGCTGGTAGTCAAGGGAAAGAGGGAAGGAGGAGGGAACTAATGGGAGAAAACAATAATTTTGTATAAAGTTGGTGTTGCTGATGTGGTTTGGGGTTCAGTGGGACCCTATTTGCAGATCTGCAGCGGCTTTGGAGAGATGGGATCCACCACAAAAGGAGACATTTAGTAATGGGAGGGACGGAGGGTGTTACCAGCAGTCCTGTGGGAGCAGAGGACAGGATTGCTGAAAAAAGGACATGGGGTGGTGTGGCAGGAAGGGTTCCCAAAGTCACCAAAATGAGCAATGTCACCTTCAGACCTGGAAGTGAGCAGGGAAGTTGCCACCCAGGCACCACCATCATGGACAAATATCCCAAATCCTCTGCAGGAACTGAACATTCTGGGGTGCTAAATGCACACAATACAGGGGATAAACCTGAGGATTTAGAGATCTGTGTGGAGTTGTAGGGCTACAATTTTTCTGGGATCATAGAGACGTGGTGGGTTGGCTCCTGTGATGAAGAGTTGCCTTGGAGGGATGCAGGCTCTTTTAGGAAGGGCAGGGTAGGAAAAAGAGGAGGAAGAGTTTCCCTTTGTAGAGAGAGCAACCTATGGGATGCTGCCTGGGGATGGGTGAGGAGCTCATGGAATGTTTGTGTCAGGATTAAAAGGAGAACAGGCAAAGTTCCTGCCTCTACAGACAGGCAGGAACAGCCTCACCTTTGCAGGCTCTGGTCCTCCTGGGGGATTTCACCCACCCCAGCATCAGCTGGAAGGACAACACAGCAGGGCATAAATACCCCAGGAGGTTCTGGGGTGCATTGAGGGCAGCTTGGGGGATCTGATGTACGAGTGGCAAGATCTCCAGAGGTTCATCTCCACTAAATTTTACTGTTGTGGCAGCAGAAGGATTCTGAAGCCAAAGCCTCCAAGGATTAAAGGCTTGGCACTGTGAGAAGTAAATTATGTTGGAGGTGATTGCAACAATCCCTCCTTTCCATGCTCATAGATGGCCACTCAGCTGTTTTCCAACAGGTCTGAAACATTCCCAGTATTTCACACTGAGCATCTCTATTTTATATGTGCAAGCTTTGCTTTGATTGGTGGTTCTGGGATACGGATGCAAACTTCCATGGAATGAGTTTTGTGGCTGGTGTCAGGGAGAAGAGAATCCTCAAATCCTCACTTCCTCTGAAGAAAGTGTCAACAGCACAGCTGCCAATATTTGTATTGGAACCTGATGAAAGCAAGTGCATATTTGTCCAATTTGTAGGCTTCTGTTTGTCTTGTAAGTGAGAATAAAGTTGACCTGAATAGGAGTTTGTGCTCTGGTTTTTTGCCCATGGCAAAAGGAAATTACCAGTGTTTTAGAAAAGCTGTTTCTCCATGTTACCTGCGTGTGGAACCTTGACAGTTTTGCCAGAATAACACTCAAAACCTATATCCCTTATGTAAACTGCTCTAATTCAGCTTCCACCACTTGTATCACTGTTTACAGCTCCACTGCATTTCACAAAGCCACAAGGAAAGACCCACATTGTTCTGGAAACATTTTACACTTCTAAAAGCATCACATTTCTGACTCTTTTGAGCAGTTTCAGAACCCAAGCTTTGTGTATCTGTAACCTTCCCTAAAATGGGTAAAGATCCCAAGCTCACACAATGGCCACCTATTTAATTATTGCAAGAGCAGCAACACAGGAAGGAATTTACCAGTTCTCTGCCCATTTGTCCAGAATGAATGTTCACAATTCCATCTTTGCACAGAAAACCTCACTGGCTGAAAGAATCAAGGAATCATAGGACAATTTGGGTTGGAAAGGACCTTAAAGATCGATCACTTCCAACCCCCCCTGCCATGGCAGGGACACCTTCCACTATCCCAGGTTCATCCAAGCCACATCCAGCCTGGCCTTGGACACTTCCAGGGATGGGGCATCCACAGCTTCTCTGGGAAACCTGTGCCAGGGCCTCACCACCCTCACAGGCAAGAATTTCTTCCTACTAAACCTACTCTATTTTAGCTTTTAATCTATTCCCTCCTGTCCTGTCCCTTCAGGTTCTTGTAAATACTCTCTCTTTGTCTTTCCTGCAAGCTCATCTCAGATACTTGCAGGCCACAACTGGGTCATCAAAAACCCTTCTCTTATCCAGTTTGAACAGTTCCAGCTGGCTCAGCCTTTCCACTTAGGAGAAGTGCTCCATCCCTTATATTAACTTGGTGGCCTCCTCTGAACAGATCAATGTCCTACTGTGTCAAGCTTAAGACTTCCTCAGACTTTATTTTTAGACCAATACTTACATCCAGACTTAGATGTTGGTGCTACTTTCACTCCACTCTTGAAGTCTGGACTTTTTATATGTAAAAATAACTGGGTGAAAAAAAAATTCTTAATGTGATCTAAAGTTGATGCTCCCTCCCTTAACAAACATCTCTGCCTGGTTTCTGTCAGGCTGGAGCCCAGAGACCTGGAAAAAGAAGGAAACACGTGGCAGCTGCTGATTTCCTTCAGTCAGGAGGAACTTCTTGATTGGGCCAATGTGTTCAGTCCTTGAGTGATGCTGCCATTCACTGAAGTGCCACATTTTCACTTGTTGCCTAGTGATGGCAACAGCAGCTATAAACTCCCTTCAAAGGAAAAGATATTTGCATGAATGTGAATGGGTTGCTTATTTTGGAAGCTTTGGAATATGGGGAGGGTTTTTCAGTTGGTTTTTTTTTTTTCAGTTGGTTGGTTGTGGGGTTTTTTTTGATTGTTGGTTTGTTTTTGTTTGGGTTTTGAATTTTTTTTTTCTTGTGAAATCAAGTCCACTTTTTGTCTGTCCTGAAGGCTGGTTTGACACATAAACACTGTCAAGAGGGCCCATCAGCACATCCTCCTCCAGTCTGACTGCCTGGATGTCAGACTGCAAACTGAGCTGGGGAATCATTCAACTGGAGCCTTAACTAAACCTTCCTGAGTTCTGTGCCTCAGCTGGGACATCTGCACAAAATGAACACATCTTGAGAACAGTCCCCAAATACCTGAATGTAACAGCTTTAATATCTGTGATCCGTTGAATGTGGTCTGAAAAGTGTCCCATTTGGTTGAGATTCCCAAGTGATCTCAGAGGAGGCTGCTATTGGAATGTGTATGTTTATGTTCTTATTGGCTCCTGATGGATTGGGAAATCTCTTGGCTGTGTTGCTTTCAGGGAATTGATAAGACCCAGAGTTATCAGCACAGAGCACAGCCCATGAAGGAAGGGTACACTGGGGTGTTCCTGAATCTGTTCCACTTCCCATTCACCTCCCAAGAAACTTTCCCACCTCTTTGTTCACCTTCAGTGCAGGCCCTGTCATCAGCTGTGTTTCTGCCAAGTCTAACAAAGCTTTATTGCAAACCACCCCAGCTGCTGAAATTGCATGGTGTTATCCTTAACTGCTTTGTAGGCAACAATTTGAAGGTCACAGTCAGTGGGACCCTGGCACAGGTTTCCCAGAGAAGCTGTGGCTGCCCCATCCCTGGAAGAGTTCCAGGCCAGGCTGGATGGGTCTCTGATCATCCTGGGACAGTGGGAGGTGTCCCATGGCAGAGGGTTAGAACGAGTTCATCTTTAAGGTATCTTCCAAGCCAAACCACTCTGTGATTCTGTGATGTGTTTTATCCCACTCACCTTTCCCTGTTTTCCTGTCCTGCAGCAGTGGTGGCCTCCACTGCTCTGGACAGGGCTGGACAGCCTCAGTTCCATGTTGAGGCACTGCTTGGTGACCTCTACTGTGACAAAACTGTTGGAGATTTCTGGGGCTGTCTCCTCTGAGATTAACCCCGGATGGTGGTGAACGGCTGTTTCCTCACAGCCCGTGCTTGGAAGAAGGAATTGGCGAGCATTTGGGTTGCAGTTTGAAGATGTTTATTTTAGAAATCTTATCTCAAGGTTCAGTCTGTCCAGCGTGAAGTTCACAGGCAGCTGGAAAAATGAATTCTCCCCGGCCCATGAAAGCACCTGGGTTTTTATACTCTAAACTACGTTAACGATGTTTTTCTCTAAACTCTGNGCTGAGGAGGATCAGCCCCCCTGTCCTGGTTGCTGCCCATCCAGGAGACCCAGAGGGATACTCTGGTCTCCCACAGGAGCCCGGTGTGGGATGCTGTGAACTCTGACTCATTTTACTCAAGATAAGAAGCAACACAAAAATTGCAGGATTTTTTGTGTTTCCCTCCTCCTGCTCTCTGTGAGTGTGATATTTTTTTTTGTGTCATCCCTTGCAGCAGGACTCTCACGTTCAGCTCTGGCAAGGCACATGCTGGTTTGCAAGGAGAATGATGGGCCACTCTACACTTGCAAATTTCCTAACGCCTGAAGATTTGTCTGCTGTGTTTGTTTCTGTGTTTGACCCTCCATAATGTGATTGGGCTGGTATAATTACAGTTAATGAGCCAGTTAATTTTGTAGGAGAAGCAAGGCTCTTCCTTCCACGAGGTTTATTGCCACCCATAGGATCCTTCTCACATCCAATTATCCAAAGGAGTTTTTGGGAAGTTAAAACGTGGTCTAAGGTTCTACTGATGCTGCAATTGAGCTTTAAATGTCAGAAAGGCAGAAGCTGCTCAGGTGGGTGGTTTATTTCTGCTGGGAGGTGCAATTCTCTGCCAGACAGATTGTTTGGGAAACGTGGCTTGAGCAGTTTAAGTAGAGCAAAAGAGCCGTGTAAAGCAAAAGGGGTCAAGCAAGTTGTAAATATCAGTGACCTTGTGTGGTTGGTAAAATATATGATCTTTCCAAGACAGCAAGAAGAAATAAAATGTATTTATTTCTATGAATCCACACCCCCACCAACCTTATTTTTCCGGTGACAAACTAAGGTTGGAACTTCTTTCATCAGCAATAGGACTTGATAACTCAGCTGTGTGATGGAAAGTGAGTTTTGTGTTAATTATAGACAAAAAGAGATTTGTGGAAAATGCTGCATGCAAATGAAATTAAAGGGATTTATCCAAACTGTTTCAATTCACAAGCTGGATTTGGAAAAAAAAAATGATCTTCACTTCTTTTCTTTATTTGTAAATTTAAAGAAACATATTTTATTTTTCTGTAACTTGGACATCTTACAGAATTTTAAAAAAACCCCAAAGGTGTTGAGTGTAAATCACAAGGAAAAGGTTGCCCAGAGAAGTTATGGACTCCCCATCCCTGGAGGAGTTCAAGGCCAGGTTGGACAGGGCTTGGAGCAATCTGGAGCAGTGGAAGGTGTCCCTGCCCATGGCAGGGGGTTGCAACAAGATGATTTTCAGTGCCCTTTCAATCTAAAATATTCCATGATTCTCTGATTCTATGGAAAGAAAGGGTGTGCTACAGGAAATTATCTGCATTTTCCCATTCAAAGCTATTTGAGCTGTTTTGCTCTGGAAATTACTTTCAGAGATGATTTGGTGAATTAAAAAACCAAATTACTTCCCAAAAAAACTCCTCTTGTTGAAATAACTTTTTTTTTTTTTTAATCAGAAAAAGAAGGAAATAGGAAAAAAAATCAGGTGTGTTGCCATGATATAATATCCTCACATGTGCTGATTCTGTGGGTTTAAAGGTGGACCCTTGGAATGATTATCCCAGGCCATCTGAGTGCATCATGTGGGAATTAAGGATGGCTTGGATGGGTGTGCAGTGGTCACTGGGTGCAGAACATGCACCCTCAGGACACTCTCCATGTGCTGACCCCTCCTCTGTGGCAAACACCAGGAATCTGAGGCCACTTGTCTCTGTAAGAAAGAGCAATAAATTGCTTTGCAGATGCCCAAGTGATGATATTCCTGCACTCTGCCCTTCAGCACCGAGCAGGGGATAGGAGGTGCCTTATTCTCTGACAGGACCTGTTGTGTTCCAACAGGTCCACACAGGAAAATGCCTGAATTTTAAACCCCTGGGAGATGTATCCTTGGCAGGTGTGGCCAACCTCTGGCAGGGCAGTACCATTCCTCAGCACATCCATATGCAGCAGAGACTTGACATTTCCCAGATGCATTTCAAGGACAGCATAAATCATTCAGGAGAAGAAGTGCTGGGAATTTATGCTGGTGCTCGGCCATTGCCCTGCAGCCACTTTTCTTCATTCAGACCAAGAGGTTTGGGCTGTTGGCTGAAGAAAACCAACAAGAAGAGCTGGTTATGACTTTTTAGGGTACTTTAAATAGTCTTTCCCTGCCTGGGAAATGGTGTTGACTGGTTCTTCAGTGCCTCAGTCCTCACCTCTGAGGGTTGGGATGTGTTGTGTGGAAGAATTAGAGCTCTGCTAAAATCAGATAGGCAGGTAGGTTCTATCTGCTTTTTTTTGGAAGCAATAACCACAGCTCCTGATGACTCACAGAGCTGAAAATTGTATTTTCTTGCACCAATCAAAGCCAGTGTGACCCATTTAGCCTGAATTTAACATATGAGCACGATTATTTTATAAATCCTCTCGTGTGCAGAATTTATAACTCAGTGTTTACACTGAAGTTTGCGAATTACTAACCCTGAGCCATTTTAAACTTTGCTCTGGAAGAATTGTCATAGTTTTCCTTCCCTTTAACATCCACAGTTCTGTCTTCACTAAGCCTGAGGGTCTTTTGTTCATGGAATGACACTCACTTAAAACTTCCCAAGTACATGGCAATTCGAATGGGCAAAATTCATTTTCATGCTGAAAGCAATTTCCCTCCAAACTTGGCTTTTAATTAGGAAAGAAACCTCTGCATTACCAAAATACTCCTTTATTTTTTTCCTTCTTCTTTTCATTGTGCCTCTCAGCATGCTCTATTGATTATTTTTAGCCAGAAGTTGTAGCCATAAAAGAGGGTTAAGCTTATTAAAGTGCTAAAAATAAAAGCATACTATGAAAAACCTGAAGGGGCCCATTTTGGTTACTGCCAAGTGGGAGCATTTAAAAATTCTCATTCACGAGCTCACTTTCCTGTCTTTCAAGTGGTTCAGCTGAAATTCTGCCTCGTGAAACCAATCCATTGCTGCTGCTGTGAAAATTCAGGTCGTGTGAGTGATTCCTTGAAAGATTAGGGCAAAACCCCCACTCCAACCTCTGTCAATCCAGTAATTTCCCATGTAAGACTCCTGTTGGTCATAGAAGGGTTTGATCCCATGATCTCAGGACACAGATAAATAGCTGGAATTGATACCTCCTGGTCATCATTATTTCCATCTCTATGTAATAAATGTGTCATAAAATCATAAAAAAATTTGAATATAAAGCCTGGCTAGCTCTGTCACCTTCACTACTCCTGTGTGCAAGACTGTGTTTTAGATAAAAAATTAGAAATCTTTTCCTAATTCTCTGATGTGCTTTTTTACAAACACCATCTGCTTTGGTGCAGTCCTGTCCCTGAGTTTATCTAAATGTCGACTGCATCCCCTTGGGATTTTTGTGTTCAAATTGTACAATTGATTTGTCACCAGAGTCTGAGGGCAGACAGTTATTGTGGGATTCATTTTCTTTGAGAAATTCTGGATTTAGGGCTGGATTATCTCATCTGTTTGGGAACAAACTCTCTGTCCCTTCATCCCAAAGCCAAAGGGAAAGGAAAAGGCAGATCCCTCCAGCAGGTTTTCTCAGCCTGCTGAGGACCCTGCCACCCTTGTCTCTCCATCCCCAAGTGAGGTACCTTGACAGGGAGCCTGAAAGTGGCCAAGGTGAGGCTGTGAACCACCATTTCTTCAGCAAAGATTCACTCAAGTGTCTGTCAGTGACATACTCATCACTGAATTATTAACATCATTGAATTATTGCTTTTTTCTTTGTGACTTGATCCAAATTCTCTTTACTCTCCTTGCTTTCCTGTGTTGATCAGCAGAAATGTCTGGTTAAATTGCTTTGCATATTTATGTCTCATTATTGTAGAGTTTTAGAGCTGGTTTGGTGGGGCTTTTTTATTTGTTTTAGTTTTTCCCCTGTGCCTCAGGTTTACAAGTTGCTTCAAAAAAATGAATTTAAATGGGAGCTTTACTTATTCCAAGGCTGGTTTTCCCCCACTGGGAGAACGAGAGAGCAGAAACAGATCCACCAGGGCCCGAGCTCCCTCTGTAACATCCCATCAGCTCATCCAGGACATGCAGCACATCAATCCTGCCTGGGAAAGCCCGTGCTGGGACAAACAGAGATGGTGTTCACCAAAACAGTGCCTGAGGTGTTGCACTGAGGGGGTGTGCAATGTTTAATTTTATCTAAGGAAGGCAAATCTCCTCAGACCTCCCTGCAGGCAGCTGAAAGTGTTGGGTTCCTCTGGAGGGCCTTTTTAGGGAACTAAATTAAGCTGCTTCTATGATTTCCTTCTTCCCCAGGAGAAGTACAGACAGATTACTCTTGTTTTAGAAGGATTATTTAATACATTTCTCCTCTGTAGCTCCTCTCTGCCTAAATGATTAATTTTCTGAGGCCAATCAGCCTTTAAGAGATGTTGAGCAGTGAAGGGTGTCTGCACTAAGATCCCAAAAAACTTTATACATGAGCAATTTCTGTTATATTGATTAGGCACTTGGGGATTTACCCTTTTTCTCTTCTGTTTGTATTGCTTTGTTTTTCTTTTTTTTTTATTTTTAAAAAATGAATTTTATTTTAAATTATTGCTATAAGTGCATAATTACATTAACAGACTTTAACACTGTTTCATTTAAAAATGGCAAAAAAAATCTGAATGCAACTTTCCACAAATTATCTGCAAACCCTCCTTTCTTTGTCCACCACAAAAGTGGTGAGATTAATTCCTGTTCTTTCCTTTAGAACCTGAAAGAATAAATTACTTGAATCTTTTGTGGCATGTCTTAATCCAACTCCTGATGCTATTAATTGAAGAATTTTCATTGCTGTTATTAAGGATTAGAGAAATCTCTGGAACCTCATTCTCCAGTTTCTACCTGAGGCTGGGTTCTCCTGATTGAGTTCACACACTCTGTGGTGAATTTTGTGCTCAAAACCACCCATTTGATCAAGAAACAGGCCAAGGGCACATCCTCTTCCACTGTGAGCAGAAATTATTGGCTGCACATCTCCTGGGGGAGAAGCTGGTCTAGATTTCCAAGATTTCTGCTGGAAAAACACACCCTTTTTTGTATATTTTGTATCATACCTGTCTTGCTTTCTAAGCACAGTAAGGAGTCAAATCAAAGGAGTTTTTGATGGAAGTGGGGACC
The DNA here is from genome assembly GCA_013398995.1 of Alaudala cheleensis. Taxonomy (NCBI): domain Eukaryota; kingdom Metazoa; phylum Chordata; class Aves; order Passeriformes; family Alaudidae; genus Alaudala; species Alaudala cheleensis. The sequence goes on along the minus strand of VWYE01022563.1, from coordinate 98,731 downwards.
AATTGTGATGGGGAGCTGATAATCTTTCTTTTCCAGTCTCATTTTGGTTCCTTGTGGTTCCTCCAGGCCTCCCCCAGTGCCAAACACAGCAACGTAGGGTGAGATTCTTCTCCCTTAATTGTAGATTCCAGCAATTTGTCTCAATCTGAGCCATTTTACAGACCTCCAGTGCAGCTTGGAAATGTGGTCCAGGAGTTTGGCTTGTGGCTTGTTTAATCTGATCAGCTTCTGGGGAGTGGGGGGAATTGCACACTGTGGATTTGCTCTCTGTGATGTTGTCTGAGATGATCTGATCAAGAACAGAAACCTGGGCGTGGCCAACAACCCACATGGACCCACATGAATCCTAACCCTGAGCTCTAATAATGAGATAATTCCAGGTGCCGTGTCCCTTTTATAATTCAATCCAGTAAATTTATCACCCTTGAGCCACTTTCTGTTGAATTCCCTGTCACTCTTCCCACTAATTTCAGAAGGAATGGGATGGGAGGCAACCTCCATCCTGTCAGGGGGCACGTGGAGAGCTGTCAGCCATCCTGCCTCTCACTGATGGGTTGGATGTTCATCAAAAGTGGTGTTGGCCCTACTCGCCTGCAGAGCTACAGGCCACAAACAAGAGGCTGCTCCTCTCTTTATGCCCATGGGTAAATTGCTGAAATGCTGTTGGTGTCAAACCTTTGTTTTTTTTTGTTTGCACCCTGTAATTATCTTCTTTTAATTTGCAGATAGCATTGAAGCCAACATTGAGGCCTCTTCTTCTAACGTAGAATCAGCCAACGAGCAGTTGGCAAAGGCGAGTCAGCACCAAGTAAGTGGGACTGCAAAAAATTCCTGCAAATGCTTTACAGTGAACAAAACACCTGGCAGCTGTGAAATACTGGATTTGTGCTACCTGGAAAGATGATAAAGCACATTCTAAGTAGGAACTAAACTTCTTTTTTTATATATGAATATATATATATGATTAGATTACCACAGCACAGACAATTTGCTTTAGAGTAGTCATTAAGAGATCTGCATATTAAACAGACATTTCCCAGGAGGAAAGTCAACAATTAGCTACTGTTGTTCTTGGAAAGGCACCATAAAAAGCACATCATTTAAGTGCATATGTGCTTCTGTTTGGTGTGTTTCCCCATAATCAGGCAGCAGAGCCTTAAGAAAACAACTTGAGTTGTCAAACAACATGATGTGGCTGGTGAATAATGGCTGTGGTGGTGGTGGTGTTCAGCACTTTTCAAAGGCAATTTGAGGGATTTTTTGTGAATTTCCTTTTTTTTTTTTCTCCTTCATTGGGGCAAGAATAAAACATAAACACACACACATAGACACACAAACATTAATCTTTTTGAAAACAGCTTGCCCAGAAACAACTCTTTGATGGTTATACTGGTACTTTCTACTGATGAAGGGGGGTGGGGGAATGAACAAAGGAAAAATTGTTATCAACTGCTCAGTGACTGACAGAAGAAAAACCTGCCGGTTTTCTTTTTTTCCTCAAGCATGAATTGATGATTTTCATGTGTCTGGAGTTCTGACAAAGTGTGGCTGATGTCCATGACAGCACGTGGTGCCTGTTGGCTGGTCCTTGGACACACTGAACTTTAAAGCTCTGGGGCAAACCTCCAGACCAAAGGAATAAGACTCAGAGGCTTTTTACTCTGATGTAATGGAGTGATGTGATTTTAAAATTATCTCCAGCTCATTTTCTGGTGAAACACATTGTCCCAGTTTTGGGTGATAAGAGTGCGTTTTGTAGAACTTTGATATTAAGAAATAAGCTTCAGCTACATTTTGGCTTTTAATGTATATAGATTCAAGATAATGTGTGTCTCCCTGCATGTAATCCTGCACTGGCTTTGAAAATAACTTGTTACATACCACATGAAGTCTAAAATGAAACTGGAATGAATTTAGTACTTGACCTGGCTTGTAGAGCTGATTGCAAAGCTGCAAATGAGTTAATGATGACTTTGGCTGAGAAGGTCAAAGAGGAGTCAGGCAGAAAATGAATGCAGCACAGTCTAAAGGCTCTGCTTTCTTCAGCTAGCAGGAGCTGCTGGAATAGCCAGCCCAGGCAGGAGGCCCTTTATTCCTCAGATGTGTTCATCAGGATGAAGAAATAGCCAGTTTTAGGGAGGCAACCCCTGGAAAGGGCATGAATACGAACTGATTGGTGTGCATGAGAAAACAGTCTCTCTTGCTCTTGAAACAAGCCCATAATGACAAATATCACCTCCAGAACTTTGGCTGATAAAGGAAATTTCAACCCAGATCTCCTGTGGAGCACAGGGAACTGTCCTGTGCCCTACTGGATGTGGATCACCAGAAGGAATATGTGTAAACCCAGCTTGCTCTCTGTCACCATGAACAGAAAATGAGGTGGATTTTTGTGAGCTCCAGGGCTGGTCTGGGGCTGGCCAGGTTACAAATGATGCCTCACGTGTGATGTGCCACAACATCTGCCCATCTTACACCCAAAGGGTCACTGTGCCCATGATGGGACAGGCAGGGCCCTGATCCCACAGCCCTCAGGGGATGCTGTGGGGAGGAACCTTGATGCCCCTTGCTCACATTTGGATAATCCAGTGTGGGTACAGGTGGTTTGCCTGGTTTTGGATACTTTGGAAATATCTGGGATGGGTTTGGGAGGAGTGGTCAGCCAGCTGGCCCTGTGGGTGAGCTGCTTTTGAGGGACCTGCCAGAGCTTCACAGGGTGTAAATTCCATCTGTGCTGTGCAGGGATCAAAGGCACAAACTGTGTCTTAAATCTTGCTGAGCAGTTTTCCTGCTAATTCATGAGTGTGTTGGCTTGTTACTTATGTTACAGTGTAATTATCCTGTACATGCAGACTGGCTCACAAACATTTGTTATTTATTGCTGTTTATTTGTATATAAACTCTGTGTGTGTGTGTGTGTGTGTGTGTGTGTGTGTGTGTTTTTATTTGTCAATGCAGCGTTTTTATTAGTCTATCAACAAAACATATACATAAATGGAGAAATCAGAAATGTCAACACTGCTGAAACATTCAAGTTTAAGACTTTCTGTAGAATTTAATAGATGGGATTTCTGTCAGGAATAATGATTCAGTAGCTGGTTATTTAGCACAATATTTGCATGTAGCACATGCAGTCACTTCAACAATGCAGCTTGGAGAACCAGTCCCAGCCTGTATATTAACATAACAAAGAACCAGTAAATAGTTTTCCGATTAGCTACTACAAAACAAGACATTTAGGTTCCCTGAAATGATAGAAAT